>JAWWMK010010702.1:0-24507 GCA_035047105.1 Galeopsomyia nigrocyanea
TATATACATGTATACGTAAACGCGCGATCCCGCGATATAAGCCTTTAAACACCGCGAAAGCTCGGCGTGATGAATGTGCCCGTGGGTAATTGGTCTGTGGGCTGAGCGCATAAATATTAAGCCAAGTCGCAACGCATCCATGCTGCACGCGCGCATGTGTGCGGCTGCACTTTCCTTATCACCTTTTTGCGAGCGAGCGCCCACGTGCACCAGCGTAAATTATCCAACTCTCTCTCTCTCTCTCTCTCTCTCTCTCTCTCTCTCTCTCTCTCTCTCTCTCTCTCTCGTGTGTCCGGTAATACATGGCACGCGAACGTCCTACGGGAGGGAATCGAGTGAGACTCCTTGGGTGAACACGCCTCCGCTGCTGCAAAATTGTACTTTTTTTTTTTCGTGAAAGACGGACATCGAGTGTCGTTAAACTTGCGTTTCCGGCTGGTCGCGTGGCGATCTCGACTATATACCTCGTAAGTTTCAAGCTTTATGGATAGAGAGACACCGCCCGACCATTACGACTTGTACAAAATTAAAGGACTGGCTTCATAAAAAAAGAAACATTATCAACGTCGCGTCGTTTATGCGCGTCGACCAAACCCTTCTCGACCGTTTCTTTTACCTTTTTTTTTTGGTTTGATTTTTTTCTTTCTTTATGCTGAAACGTCAGTTCGCTCGAACGCAAAAATAATTTGAAAAGCAAGTGAGCCTATTTGAAAAATTATACTTGCAAAACTCTCGCGGAGAGAACATCCAGCGAGGAGAGTAATAATAATAATAAAAAAGGGAGGAGGAGGGTAAAGAAACTGACGCTGCACTTCTCTCTAACGTTAAAGTGTACCCTTTTCATCGCGTGGCTTTTATCTCTCGCTCTCTCTCTCTCTCTCTTTATTTCTCTCTGCTTCTCTTTCGAACATGGAAATTGCGTTAGAGCTATTGGTAGGTTATGAATGTGGCTAGAGTAACTGTTTGATTTATTGCGTTCGCTTTGCGGCGTTTGATTGCACTTCTATACCAACTCTCTCTCTCTCTCTCTCTCTCTCTCTCTCTCTCTCTCTCTCTCTCTCTCTTTCGTTCAATTTTCCTGCTCGTTTTTTTCTTTTTATTTAATTGAAATGAAATTTCTCTTTCTCCGTTGTATGTTATTGAAGTTTTATTGACAAATGGCATCGAATAACTGCATTCTAACTGTGTGTATTTTTCAAAGATATTGGAGAACCAACGTATATGTATATGAGGAAGAACCCATAAGAACAGCCACATTGTATATCTGCTCTTTAAGTCACCCATTTTGTCAGAAAGACTCATCAAAGTTACCACAAGGCGAATATGCAGGGAGTCTTGGGTTTGAAAAGAATATTGGCGAATGAAGAGCCGTAAGCGAGGACAAAGGGGCGGCTCATCTCGACAGCAGCAGCAGCAGCGGAGGCAAGTTCCGTAATCGCTTTCTCCGCGCCTCATAAAAATGCATTCGAGAGAGACGCTTTTGTTTTGCTCCGACGAGGAGAAACGTTTTGCCGAGAGTCACTGAATGAACAGCAGTCGCGTCATAAAGATGCTGCGGAGATACTGTTGTTACTGGGATATACAGCGAAGGATGTAATTAGCAAGTTTTACGATACCCTTCTCTGACGCGCGCTTCGAGTGAGATGTTAAGGAACAGAAGTATCTTGTTAACTTGAATGTTACGGAAAAGCCAATGAATGATTGGGGATTACAAGTTATACGGTTTCACTGTATAAAATTTTCACGGGTCAGCGAATGAATAAATTTTTCATGTTATTTACATTCCTGCTAATTGGAAAAAAATACTGCGGGGAACGAAATTTAACGTAATATTGTGAAACGTAAAACGCATGCAAAGTTTCTTTGATGAGAAAACAGTAAAGCAAAACAGCCTCCAGGTTCAGCACTCTGTGGATGAAGAATAGTGAATTGAAATTTACACTGGCTGCACTGACGCTGACGGTTGTGCCGCGGAGCCGTTACTTTTCACTCGGAGACTTTCCCAAAATTAAAGCATAATTCTCTTGCTGGCGGATTAACATTCATAAATTACGATGTCTAAAAGTGCGCCCGGCGAGAAATCTCTTTTTCGCGAAAGCGAACGCGCGCGCCTTGTCAGGAGTCGCGCGAAATCTTTTCAAAGAGTCAAATACTGAAATGCTTAGCCAAGCAAAAACTGCGTTGGTTTGGTAAGACGGAACGAGGGAATAATGAATAAGTGAGTTTTCTGCAGAAACTCCATGACGTTTAGTTTGTTTACGCAAAATCTTTGACCCGATTGCATTTTTCATGATCTTCATTTTTTTATTAGGAAATCATAATTGTTTTTGTCGGAAATGATAGATGTCGCTTCTGATAATGAAGTTACACTAGCATTCTGCAAAGCATTTTAGAGTCAAAGTGAATCGTTTGAGTTATCATGATAATTTTTCTTAAAACTTTTATATCTGTCACACGGGTATATATGAATGTGTTTAAATTTACGCGCTTTAAGCGTGTAAAAATGATGTCACCCATAAGAAATACATTGTCAAAGATTTTACACACTTGGCAGTGTGTTCAATATAATGTGAAGCGTGTAAATTTAAGCACATGGGTTTACCGTGTTAGTATTTTTGAGTATTATATTATTTAAATAAAAATAAATGATACATTGGTGTAAAAATGAACATAAAAAATGGCTGTTTATCACTTGCTCAAATTAATACCTCGATGTCAAAAGTAATTTATTATATAATCGTGACGAATAAACAAGATTGTTGAATGAGTTCCCGAAATCATCCGCGACAAGGTCGCGAGTTTTTCGTATAGACGCGCTACTGCCGTGTTGACCGAAAAAAGAGCCAAGTAATGGCTTTCCGTCACTCAGTGACGAGGGAGCGTAGAGGAAGAAAAAAGAAAGACAGGTAAGGACACACGAAAAGTAAGAAGCAGATGGAATGTGTCGAGACAACAAGTCTCATATATACACCCATATGGAACCCATGCTGAGATGTTTAGACGACTTGTTTACCTTCAATATATCTACCCTATTTCTCGTACGCGACAATCAATTTGTTCTGTACATCTGCCAACGCGTCGATGGAACGAAGAGGATAATAAATGTTGTTTAGGTGATCTACTTTTTTTTACAAATTGTTCTATTTTTGAAATTGAAAAAATTTCTGAAATATTTGTTTTTAATATTTACGAGAGGTACAATTTTTCTAAAATAATAGAGTTTATTTGTACTATTATACATTGAAATTTCTCTATAAAATATTGAAAAGTTTACCATTCTATAAATCTCTTTCAATTCAACAAAATTGTTATAAAATACAAATTAAAAAAAACTTTTATTTAAAAACATTTAATCTTTCATTTGAACCCTGGCTTTTCAATAACATAAATGAAAATGAAAAAGAATTCAACAGTGCTATAAAAGTAAATACCAAAGTCCGAAAATCGATCCTACACGTTATCATTATTGGCGTTGGACAAAGGCAATAAAGATAGAATAGAGGGGGACCGTAGGTAGGTAAAAGACGTGAAAAGAAACAAACTTAAAATCGATGGGAAGAACCGGATGAATTATGTGCCTCGAGTCACGCTGCGACACTCGGTGATCTTTCTCTCTCTCCCAGTGCGGCGACTTTGCTTTTTCTTGCTTTTCTTTTTGCGCCACACGCTGATTCAAGAATTTTTCAGACCGACCTTCTTACTTATATATAAATGCTCTTAATAAGCTTTGATTTATTATACTGCGACAAGATGTTTATATTTGATTTAGATGTTGCTTTTGACGATACATATTTAAAATTCAAACTACACGATAACTGATTTTCTCGGTACGTACCGCAACGTGGTTTTCTAACTTGAAAAACAAAAAATGCAAATGAACGTGTACGCACACAGCAAGTAAGTTCAGCGAGTTGTACTCGAATATTTCACCGTTAAAATTTGATTCATACGATCCTTTGACTTTCAGAGAATCAAGTTTTCTCTTCACTGCTATATAGCCTCAAAAGAGCGTGGCAAGCAGCAGTGCAGCAGCGCGCTGGAAACTAGAATGTAAATGTGAACTCATACACTTGAAAAAGTTTTTTTGCCTGCAACTTAAGAAGGAAACTATGTAATAGTGAACTTGGTCGTCGCACAGTTATGCACATAATAAATCGAAAAGTTTTATAATCGCGAAGTTACATTCAAAAGGACGCTCGCGCGCGCGCAGCTGTTTAAAATGCATAACAAACCCCACACCGTATAACTGTTTCATTAGAAAACTCTTTAAGCCGCAACAAACAAGAAACTTGCGCGCGCGTGGGGGTCGCCACATAAATCGATCCACCATTTAGTCGCTCGCGCACCACCACCAGCTATTAAGATATTTTATTAATACCTAATGGCTTTACGAACCCACTTGCGAAAACTTAGAATAAACTTATAATTACTTTCGAAACAATGGCTCTCGCGCGTAGTTCGCGATGATAAAAGCACTAGATTTTATCGATCGAAAGCAAAAAAAAAAAAAAGAACACCGCAGGTTGGAGTGCACTCCGTAATCATAAGTTCTTCAAAACTGTAACTTAACTAGGTTTGATTAACGAGCTTTCCACTCTTAGTAGCGGGGGTGTACTCGTGAAAAGAAAAAAAAAAAACAAGAGCAAACTACGTAAAAAAACCCGTCCATTTTCAGCAGCGATGCGCTCTCGCATTAGTGGATATATCCGCGTGGCGCCGGGAACAAAAAAAAAGCAGATAAAGAAGTTAGCTCGAGTCAGGGGACGTTTTATTAATGCACTTTTTAATAAAACCGGATACAACGCGAGTCGATCAGTCATTGGGCGCGTCCGTGCGCATAAACTACTATCAGTCACAGCAGCGGCTGCTGTATAGCTGCAACGCTGCCAAGAAAACTTCTTCTTCGGACCTATTGCCTCGTTATATATCCGACGAACGGCTATTCTCTCGATATAGTATATATGCTCGATACATTTTTCAATGCTTCGGACTTTTCAAAACCATTCTCGCTTGGAAGTTCTTTTTTTTTACAGAGCCTCGGGAAGATATTTGCAGTTGACGGGTTCCGCGTTTGTAAACGCTATATTTTTTTATATCTTTCGCAGAAATATCAGAAATATTGAACGTTGAATTGTTTCCCGCGAATAAATTTGATCTACAAATTAAATATCTTTTATTTTAAAGTATAGTCCTTTTCCATTACATTCAATAAGTTTGCTCTCGTTCTGTATATCACGTCCATTCAATGAAAATACAAAACGAAAAACACAGTAGGTTTCAGAGCATTTTCCGCGGAGTTGAGATTTCTCAGATTTCCGCAATATTCCCAATAGCAATTGCAATTTATTTACCGTCCATACGGAAATACATGTATCTATATAGATGCGAGTTTGCACATCCAATCTGACCGACAGCTGCTTTTGCTCGTCTTCTCTGGCCGTTTATTTCAGCAGAGCGTACCTACTCTGCTATACTCTCGATTGGCGGGTATACAGCGAGCAGAGGCCGCAGAAATGCAGTTTCCCTGTTCGCCGAGATAGGTAGCCTATGCGGAATATTCGATGAGAGTGCGCGCCGAGGCAATCCCGATCAGAGAAAGCCTACGATTTTCGATATATATATATATAGATTCTTTAACCGCAAGCTCAGTCTATATACAGATACTCGAATTAATCATCGAAAATTATTTGTTGGTACATCGAGCATGTTTACATTTACGAATTTACCTTCGTTAAATTGGATGGTTTCAAATGAAGATTGATTTTACTGCTCTGTGCGTGTGTGTGCGTATGTACTCGCGAATGTTTTACGACGAGCGCGGGCAAATATACAACACCACGTGACGTGTAGAGTAGCTTTTCATTTTAAATGTAAAATTCAATGCGCGCGGGCTTCTGGAATATGGGCGCGCCGTAACTGTTTGAATGTTAATTTAACGAAACGACAGAGCGTGCGCGCGCGAAATAATCATCTATTTATATTCATGCGCTCCGCATTTGGATCGATTGGCAATATTAACGTTGCGGGTGCTTAATGTTTGTGACCGAACAATAAAAAACAAACACATACACGCGCATCGATATAATATACATTTTAGCGAGTGTGATTGAGCGTACTTTATCGTGTATTAATAAGCTTTTGTAAATACAAATGTTTCGAAATAATACGAATGCGGAATTATTACTAGTGATATATATGGCAGAAAATGAAAATCAACAGAAATTATATTGTCTTTCGACAATAACGCACTTGATTTTTTTCAATTGAAATCAGAGCAGTATGCAATTTGATCACATTCAGCACGTTCACTTAACAATTGAGTCAATGAAGCCGATAAATTTGATATGGAGTATGTATACTAGTCCTTACAACCACTAAATCCAATTTAAATTAATAGCGAGTTACAAAATAGAAAGCATTCGAGACTTCAATCTCGCGATAAACACAAATGAACGGTTCATAGTTATCGCAATGAAGGCATTACTCGGAGAGCTTGTAGTTTACAATAAAGTTGGAGTTAAAGCAAGTTGCAGCACGAGGCGCGTATTATACGGTAAAAGTGAGTGGAAGCTTGGCGAGCGTGATATTAACTGCACGACTGCATCCGCGAGAGAGTAGTGCGGTCGGATATGTGGCCGGTGAGGAGGGATGCGAATATATAGACTGATGGGTAGTTTCGATGTGCGGGGGCAGCTTGCGCTTGTTCCCAACGACGATGTGCGTCGGTCGGGCCGCCAAACGATATGATGGACAGATATATACGGATGAATCAATGTCGGACATGTGTGCAATGCCATACCTTCTCTCTCTCTCTCGTCCCGATGGGGCTTTATCCATTTCCCGTATATTCGCGGCAGCCGCGATTAATAGTTTACGCTGTTTGCGCGAATATGCTCTATACTCGCAGCTGCTCTTCGGGGATATCCTTCCTTCGAACGCTAATTTTCGTCATTGATTGATTAAACATTATATTTACGTGGTTTTAATTTGCAGATTGAAATGCGTATGACCTGTTATGTAATTTTGAACAAATATAGTCGAATAACTTCTATAATTATGAGAAGCTGTTCCTGTTGCGACGAAAAAAAAAGTGAATTCCTCAGTCACACAATCTACTAAGAATTTCCTGCGAGATTGCATAAACTTCGCGCGCCATAATGAACGAATAGCAGGTTGTAACATTCCCTCTTGTAACAATCAAAACGTGCCAGTCGTCGAATAAAAAAAAACACAAAAGTCTCGCTCCCATAAAACTCGAGTTCGTTCATTCTGCATTTTCACCCGCCGCCGCGCGTGTCCCGTACGCGATTGATCGGCCGGCGCGGGCGGCGGTGACAATCTCGAGGAAGCATATAATACTTTTAACAACCCAAAGCCGAACAAGCGTATAAAAAGAAGGATATAGCTGCACGCTCTTATACTCGCGAGAGCTGCAGCAATAAGAAAACTTGGACGTGCGTGGGCGTTTATTACGCATGCGGTATATATAAGATCGGCTCGCAGCGTGTTCGCGATAAAAGAATCGTCGTCGAGCTGCGCTCGCTGCCCCCGCACACACAACATATACACACGCACAAACGTGAGATGCGATTAATTTTTTTTTTCTTCTTACGGAGGAGAAGAAAGAAAGAAAAAAAGAAGTAATATACGTTCGTATATAGCTCGAAGGCTTTTATACTTTAGAACGCGCACGCGCGGGGCGGCGGTGTGTGCAGTTATTGCAGGGGCTCGCGAGTAAGTTTGGATTAGAGCTTTTCTTTATTAAAGCTCACTGCTGGGATTTATGGATTAATATTGCCCCCTTGCGCGCCGTGTGTTGCTCGTGCTCTATTTTCTTTCTTTTTTTTTGGTATAGCAAGTTTTGTTTGATGGATGTTTATAAATTGTAAAAACGCACGGGGCGCTCGTATAAATTACGAGTTTTATAATAGCATCCTTGGTTGTCAAGGATGAATTGTAAAACAAGATAAAGAGCTATATAATTAATGAATTGCCGAACACTCGAGAGGAAACACATGGTGGTTATTTAAAAGCTTTGGGCCTATAAGTTATACACGCGTTTCGTTCTTCTGGCGCGACGACGCTGAATCTTCTTGTATCTTAATTGACGATCTCCACTCACGTACGCCCAGTAGCTCCTCCTCTCTCGATTGCCGTGCCGCGCGTGCATGCCGTCCGTTAAAAAAAAACTCTCTTCGATCTAAAAGCATCGTATAAAATCCTATTCGTAAAAAAAATAATTCATTTATTCCGATTCCGTATATCGGCATCGTTCGTTTTAAAAATCAATCTAAGCGAATTCTCGACGGTATTTCGAAACACGCATCTGAACAATAAAATTTCTCACAGTCACTTTGCGGTGCATTGAGAAGTGAAACGAATGCAGCTCTGTAGAGATCAGAGACGCGTGTCTCAGGGAAATGAGACAGACAGAACGTGAAATCGTGAGTCGTGTAACACATCACAGCGAACCTTTCCGTGTCGTTGTTGTTAGCACTTCCGCTCTCTCTCTTTCTGATGTCGTGTGACTTTCCGCACGCGCACGAAGATGTTGCAACGTATATAATACTCGCGCATTAAGTAACCACGGGCGCTCGATCGAACGGAAAAAAAATACATTCAAAGTTTCGCAAACTCGATCGTTTATTTTAATTTCAATCGACGATCCACGCCTAATCATTAAATTCTCTTTCGCGGAAATAGCGTGAAGCGCGCGTCATTTCAACTCGCGAACATTAACATTATAGCGTTTCGTGTTGAAATAAGGCGAACTGGGTGGAGGAATTTTCGCTATAAGCGCATTATACGTTTACGTGTGGTATATCTCAGCGAGAGAAAACGCCGTGGAAAACACTTTAAACGACGCGACGCGTTGCCTCTCGCGAAACGCAGGCATAAAAATTCAAAATTTATCCCGGCATCCCACAAGTGGAAATACACAGTAGTGCAAACAATTTTACAACCCTGCACGCGAAAATCCTTAGCCGTGCACGGAACACAGCGGCCTTTTTCTCACCCCCCTAAAAATGCATTATATAAACAGGCTGGGTGTGCGGTATGGCAAAGTAGAAAATAACGCGAGGTAGTTACGACTTAACAGCTGCTTGCGTGTGCGCGGCTGTGTATATTAGCCATTCGCGCGAAAAAAAAAACTGCAAATTGCGCGCGAGTAGTAACGCCTAAGCCGAAAAACATGAATTCCGCGAGAGAGCTAATCCTCGCGCGGCGGCGGCAGGGGCGGAATTACTTTTTCGCGATGTTTTTTTTTTAACGGATTTACGACTAGCACACGGGATTACGCGAGTACGCGCGTTTTGTAATTACGCCCCGAGAGCGCTAATGCGTTACCTTTCGCGAAATGCGCGCAGGGGAATTTACGCGCGACGGTTTTTTTTTATTACTACTCTCGCGGCGCGTTGTGCAGCCTTCAAAAGATTAGACTGCGAATAAAGTGTGCATTTGTGTGTGAATGCGTGATGCACTCTGCGTAAATTTGCTACTCTTGCTCGACGATGTGCAAATTTTTTGTTTTTTTTTTTTATTTTCGCGGAGATTTTCCGAGATTATTTTTGGGAGGAAAATCGAATGAAAAAAAAATTGTTGATACGCGAAACTTTCAAACCGAAATTCCCGGATAACGTGCTGCGAAGCATGAAAAAATAACGAAACTGAACTATTCGGGATAGGTGGAAATTCTGTGCATTGTATATTTTTTCGGCTGTCGGTTTGTTTTTTCAACGCGTCGAAAAACACAAAAGCGTAAAAAAAGAGAAAATCAAATTTTTTATTCAATTAGAAAGATTTGCACTCCATCGCTTTACAAAAAATGATAGACAAGATAAACAAAAAAAAAGAAGCAAGCGCCACCAAATTTTTTAGGGAACCTGACCCCCCCAAAAAAAGCGCATACAGTCTACACTTGACGCGTGGTGTGGATGGAACTGAATCCGCCAAACGCGTGTGTGGTGAACCACGAGAGTGATATTTCCGCGAGCGTATATCCAGTCTTTTTTTTTTGTCGATTCGCTCTCAAACAAAAGAAATCTCGCTTTTAACAGCCAGGTGAGCTGCTGCAAACGCGGTATATACAGTAGCGGATTATTTGACTCTCTCTCTCTCGCTCGCTCGCTATAGAAAGCGGTCAATATTCGAACAAATGACGTTGTTTGACGGGGCTTTGCTAAACGCGAGCTACAAATAAAATGACGCTGTGTGTTGACGGGGGACTTTACACAAGGGCTTTGCGTTTCACTCTCTCTCTCTCTCTCTCTCTATGTGAGTGTGTACACGAGAGTAGCAGCAATTTCCAACTGATGAAGTGTGTTTAATTTGGAATTCGACAATTGCTGGTTAAATAAATGCACGCTTGCGCGACTTCGGTTAACAGCGGGGAGAAAAAAAAAGAGAGGACGAGGTAATTATTGACGAGGTCGAAGCTTTGCGTTGTTTGATTTCTCCGCAACGATTGATCGGCGATCTCGTTGAATAATCTGTTACTCGCGCCGACTGTGTACCTATACTGTGTGTATCGCTTTATTTACTTTTGGATATTGAGTTATTTTTGTTGTACAATTCCTCTCTCACTGCTGATACGAGTGGAAATGAGGTTTTCGTTGGTACGTAGTTGTACTATTAAGAAAATAATCTCGAAAATAATAGAATATCTGTTGAAGAGAACGATAAAAAAGTAATTGATAAATCAAGATTGATCGAGTGTTAAAGAAACGAATTATAATTGTATGCTTGATTGTGATCGAATGTCAATTTTTTCAGTTAAATTGTTGAAGGCACAACGGCAATGAAAGAAGTATATTAACCGAAGACAATTTCTTTCGAGATTTTTTTTGTTATAAGGTAATTTGTAACTGAGTTACCTCTATTGGGAAATGTATGAAACAGTACATGTAAATTTTAGCACAGCATTCTCAAGAGTTTAAAGTCGTTCATATAAGAGTAATATGAAAATGATTCGTCCGTCATCATTATCATATTCGACATCAGAGCTTCTAATGATTCTTATAAACAATATTTCAAGATGAAAAACACTCAACGATTTCTGAGCTTACTACTTGTAAATTTTAATGACACTAATTCATTGGGGCTTGAGAGATGGCATTCTTTTATTTTTTTTGCTTGTTTGCGTATATAGTGAACTAAGCTACTTTTGTATAAATATCTTTTACGTCATCAGTAGAAATTTTACAATTTTCACAATTTCATAATAATCTATAAGATAATGTAAGCAATTTTATCAATTGATTACAATAAAATTATTACATTACTATAATCAATTTAACAAAAAGCACTGATGTATTTATCACAACATAAGTATCCCCAATGAGAAAACAACCGCGGAATTCCATTAAACTCTATAGCCGCGGAAACTTCACTAAAAGTCCAAGTTCAATTATTACGACGGGCGTTCGAGAAAAAGCACTAAAACAACAACCAACACAAACGTGTTCGCCACTCACTCTCTCTCTGTCTCTCTCTCTCCCCCTCTCAAGTTCAATCACCAGTAGCGAGGGGAGAGACTTTGCACACCGCCGCGGCAACACACGTACAGCAATTGTAAAAGCCAAGGCTTTCTCGGAAAAGCGTGCT
The DNA here is from genome assembly GCA_035047105.1 of Galeopsomyia nigrocyanea. Classification (NCBI taxonomy): domain Eukaryota; kingdom Metazoa; phylum Arthropoda; class Insecta; order Hymenoptera; family Eulophidae; genus Galeopsomyia; species Galeopsomyia nigrocyanea. Next base: position 11,605 of record JAWWMK010010702.1, read on the forward strand.
GCACTTTAGAAACAAAAGTCAGTCGCGCGGCCAACGGAAAAAGAAGAGAAAGGGAAAAAAAGCGCGCGCGCGCGAGCTCGCTTCTCAATACAAACTTATTTACCGAGAGAGAGAGAGAGAGAGAGCACGCGGTTTGCCAAGCAATTAGAGCCGCGAGAGGCACACCATTGTCCGTAAGAGTAGTGCGTCGCCACTCAAGAATGCCGTCGTCGAACCATCTCGTGTGAACCCCGCGAGCACGAGCAAACTCGGATTTTTACGTTTGGGATCCATTTGAAAGTCTGAATTTTTTTGTTCTCACAGAAACCATCTTGTTTATCTACCGCGTATAGTTCGCTAACTAAACTCGGAAGTTACTCTCGGCTGTTTGTAATTTCACATAGGCACACAAGGGTGGTATTTATCGATCGTTGCAAAACCGCAGGAATATGATGTTAATAAGATTTCTTTCTTCTTTTTCTTCGGTGCCGTGAGTTCGCTAACTAGGTACACATTGCAACCTCTGATGATGGTAAACTTATTGAAAGCTGCTTGGAACAGTTGTAGTCAGCTATTGGTTGTAATAATCCCAGGAACACAAAAGTTTTCACGGATAAAGTTTCAAAAGCAACTCGCTTGTAACGAGCTCGACAAACTTCGTCATCAGCGTCAACGCACATCGAACATTATTGAGCATATATACTAACAGCGAGTTCATTCCCAACGATAATCCTCGCAATTACGAATCCAGCTGGGGAGAAAGAAGAAAAAAAAATCGATCGTAAGCAAATATCCCACGGTAATCGAGTCCGGTCATAATTTTCAGCGGCGGAAAATCTTCGGGTTATAATGTAAAGAACATCAGCGCTCGGGGAATACGATCTGCGCTCATAATATCCCAAGCAATCCCGTATACGCATTGGCCGCGATAGGAAATATATATATATATATATATACGTATATAGGGTCTGCGCGATAACCACGTTACGTGATCCTCTCCTCCACGGCGGATTTCCGAATGGGTTCCGCTCGCTGCCGCCGAGAGAGAGAGAGAGAGAGAGAAAGAGGAAGCCCCCTCGAGAGGGTTTAATCCAGTTACCCTTCGGTCCAGGACTTTACAATGCGCCAGCCTTGCAATGAGGAAAAAAATCGACAGTCGAGCTCCGCGAGCTGTACTGTATTGAGGAAATTGAGATTACAAATCGGTCGAGTCCGAGTCCTCTCGCTCTCGTTTTCTCCTAGTCGTCGTTTCTCGATGGATGTACGTCGATAAACAATTTTCTGGGAAACCAATAGTAACGGATAATATTTTTTTTAGGCATGGATCAACAAATATAACTGAATTTGAATGCAACGAAACGTGAATTTTTAGTCTGCGAATTTCCCAACATTTTCTACGAAATACATTTATGGTCTAAAATTTGAACGCGAGTTGTTATTCAATTGAATTGCATATTTGCTAACAACTCCTTCAATATTAAATGTTAATAAATGTCAAATCGACATTATAGAAAAATTTTTCTTGTAAAAAAAAGTTTGATCGATCAATGCATAACGTTCGCTGAACGAGTATATGCAAAAATATTCGACACAAAAGTAGGTCTTTCGTCAAGAAATAAAAAATTTGATTGAGAGTCGAAGGTGAGCAGAAGAAGGAGAGAAAAAAAACTCGTAGGATATGCGTCGGAGAAGGTAGCTATCGACAAGGAATAGAAAAAGCGATGGAATAAGAGCGCGCAAAAGATAGAGAGGGAGAGAGAGAGGCACGAGTATCAGGCTTTGGTAGATCTCCCTCTCTCTCGCTCTCTCGACATCGTCGTCGTCGTGTGAAGGTTGGCTTGGCGTGTGTAGAAAATCCCATTAAAGGAGCCGAGCCGAGCCTCCTCCAGTGAAGAGAGAGAGAGAGAGAGAGAGAGAGATAAGCCTCGCGCCCCCGATAGCATAGATATACCTTGCCAATTCGATCTCGCTTAATTTAAGAGACTACTCTAGTCTTCTCTTCTCGCAGATCTTCGCAGAATAGCAGATATATACCTGTATGTATGCTATGTTAGCTCGAATAAGATCCGTGATCCGATGAAAAAGCCTCCTTTGGCTTTTTTTTATGAGCTGATAGCGGAATAGAGAAAGAGAGAGAGAGGTCGGGTGCGAAGTTATAGTCTTTTCGTTACTCGCGTTTTTGAATGATAGATCGTTTCGCATTCGATTTTCGAATCGGTTTGGATGAACATACTTTTTCACTTTAGACGCGGTTTATAAAAAAACAGGAATAACACCATCCACCGAGCTTTTTACTTTAGTAGAACAAAAATTGTTCTTTTCATCGTCAATCAAATCTCAAGAAAAAAAAAATGAAGACAACGTACCGAAACATTCGACAAATCCATCGAAATATTCATTGAATAGTTGAAACGGCAACAATCCGAATAACCAGCACGGTTAAGGGGCAAATCAATGCTCGGCAATTGCAACACGCGCAGTGAGCAGCTTTGAATTATCGGCTTGGCTTGGCGCGCGGGGGAATCAAATGTTTACGCGGCCATTCGTCCTTTAATAAACGGGCAACGCGGGCGCGTGCCAAGTGAAGTGCTTGCAAGTGAATTACACCAACACGCGGTGCCCTCTCCCTCCCTCTCTCGTTGTACACGCGCCGCGTATAATGATCAGCAATCAGAAACACCGAAGCGGCTTATCAGTTCAGGGCTACCTGATCGATTGCTTATACCACTTGCCTACTGGTAATTAATTATCCTCGTTGTATTTTATCAAAATGTTGCCAGGCCGCACGCGTAGACTTCATTGAGTTATTCCGGAAAAGAGCTCTGCAAGAATAATTCAATCTTTCGCTTGGAAAATTATCGGCGTATCTAATGAAAATTTAACGGTGATTTGAGAAACTACCATATACGCCTGCTTGCACGCTATGCATGCACTTTATAGCTCTCAAGTCCATCAGTGTAATCCCACGTTGTAAACCAACGCAACGGATCGCTCGAGTGCCGAGCTAAAACATTAAACGTACGTGGCAATTATATACATCGCGGTAGCCGCTTGTTTTGGAAATGTTGCTCTTATTTTTTTTTTGTGCTACGAATCATGGTATATAGTTACATCATACGTATACATCGCGTGCTTCATCAGGTATTCAGCGATGGTCGTTGCAATATGCTCTTCCAAATAATGTACATATACAACGCAAATTTCAGCCTGCATAATTATTTCTCGCGAGCGTGGATTATATTCACGGCTCTGTAATCCGATTGTTCTATATATCTTTTCGTTATTATGACTCGCGCGCGCGCGTTCAATAGACAATTTAATATTCCCAAAATTGTCGGGATCGGACGGCCTCGTAAATTATATATACACGGTGTATATACAACCGAACTAATTTAATAAAATATTCGCGCGCGCTGATGAAACTACATTCAGCGACTTTGGACATAAATTATGTCCACGAGTTCATTGATAAACCGTTATAGCGCGCCGCGCGGCTGACACCTCGTTGCATTAAAACGCGCCTGACGCTTTATATTCGACGCGAGATTATGAGATTATTACAATGAAAATTTCCACCGCGAAGAGTCATGCGCACAACAACAACAACAACAACGTGACACAGTGGTGGTATATATGTGCGTGTATCCAAGTTAATTAGATCCGAAAGGGAGATAATCAAGCAGGACCATAGCGAGAGAGAGAGAGAGAAAGCTTGTAGCATGCAACCACGATGACGAGGGGATGAGAGGAGCGCGGCGCGCGTGCCGCAAGCTCGCACGCTATGGTTTTCGCCAGATATACGCCCTAGTATGTGTAGTATAGCTGCTATATACGCAACTAACAGACTAAACTGAGCGTGTATATAGTTGCAAACAGAAACCGCGCAAATGTTTCTAACTTTATAGCTTCGATACTCGGGTTTAGTTAATAAATTTAGAACGCTTCGCTTACCAAACTATCTGCGCGATAGAGGATGGTGGATATCGGGTGATCCTTACCTGTAACAAATTTAAAAAAAAAAGGTTAATTTTCGCATACCACAATCAAATATCGAGTTAATTGGAAAAAAAGTTATACAGCAACACGATAATTCATGAAAAATAAGAAGCGCGAAAGAAGAGAGGGAACAAGCGCAAAATTACGAAGAATTCCAAGGAGGAATATATATTATATAGGCAGGTGAGACACGAGCGGTAGTAGGCGGACAGTAGGTACACGTGCGACACGTTATGCTCGGTTAATTACCTACTGCCGCGCGGAGGAAGAGTAGGGCCTGGCCCCTACGAGGAGTAGATGCAGCGGCAGCGCGCGTTAATTAGGGATTTAGGGAGGGTAAAAGGCGGCGCTAAGGACCAACTGCCACTTGCGCGCACTACGCTTGATTAACTCGTTAACTTTTATTCCTTCTTCTTCTTCTTCTTCTCCTCTCACTTCTTCTTATTTTTTCTTTTTCCTTTTGCGTTGCAATCATCGTTGGAAAACACTTTTATAATGATAACCTGTTCGGTATGGATGAAACTCTTTTGGATTTTATTGTTATGCGTTATGAACGATGTTGACAGTAGGTTGACGCTTGTTTTTAATCAGTATAAAAAGGCTTTGAAATGGAAATTAAGTTTTAGTTTGAACTTTCGCGGAATCAAATACTTCAGTCGATGTCACAGCTAGAGCTTGATGAAGTGCAATCATACATTGAAATAACTCAATGTCTTGACAATTTCATTTTAATTTGCGCATACGATTCACAGCCGCAATAATATAGATACAGCGGAATGCCTTTGTGTTCCGGTTGGAGGCAGAAGCGAGAGAAGAATCACAGGCAACGCGCATCGACAGACAAGAGCTTGAACAATCGAATTTAACGCTACTAGGCACAGTTGGGACTTCGATTTCTAGGGGATTTGAAGCCTTTGAACTCACTCTCTCCCTCTCTATTGCTTCATCTCTCTCACTAACTCACTTTTTTTTTCTTCCTCTCTGTCTCTTTTGCGAAACCGCTTGACGAGAGAACTCTATATACATGTGCACGCGACGTACTGTCGAGCGGACTCAAGCGCCCGTGAAGAGGTATTCGCTTACAGCAAAGTTACAAAGAGAAAAGCCTATACGCGTGACGAGTACTAAAGCTTGAGCGTTATTTTTCATTATTGCGACACACGTATATAACCATTCTGCTGTTTTTTTTTTTGCTAACGGAAACTATTTCAATCTAGTCAAACCAAACAAAAAGATCGACTGGTAAAAGCGATCCTTTGTGCTGAAAAAAAAAAGAACTAGCCAAACAACACTCGCGTGCAAACGGAAACTAGTAGATACGAGGGAAAAAGTAATCAAATCCGCTTTCCTACTTCTTGATACACTCGTCGGTTGCGCGAGTTTTTGGGTACGCGGCGACGGCGGCAGAGTAATAACGCGAAGGATTTCAGCGCGAGTGAAGATAGTTTTTGCGCGATGGGTTCTCGCGCTGTAATCGCTTTTCTTGCGCGGGACGCGCGAGATTTATAAGTGCCGAGGCTAACGACGCGTCAATTATTTCAATTAGAGGCGCGCGATGGACACTTTATTAAACGACGCTTCTTTGTTAGACGATTGAATTTCCCGAGTCACCACCACCAAGGGGGGCTTGCCAAGTTTTAACGCTGCGCTGGCGTTTGGCAATTTTACGAGGAGCACTCTACTCTTCTACCTACCCTCCTTTTTTTTTTGGCCAGGCAGTTGATGATTGCTTGAGTTATGGAGCCGAGGATTTATGAGCTCACGCGGCGCGCGAAAAAAAGCTAATGAAAAAAGTGACTGCGAAGTTTAACGAGAAACGTTTTCTACTGTTTTAATATTGCTTGCGATTATTTGGATGGTGATGTATGGGTTTTTTGTTGTTGTTGCAAATTGGTCCATGTACATTTCAATAGTTTAACGAGTAAAATTGAAAATAAACGCCACTTTGTTGCAGTTTCAATTTTCACTTTATCCATACGGTTTTACTAGAATTTCTATCTCTAGCGTAACATAAACTATTCCTGTAATACTCCGAACTCGCGATTATTATGTGCACGGAAAGTTGACTAAGCTACGTTTTCACCATGTTAGTTAACGATTACTACATGTTCGAGAAGTTCACTTCGTGTATGTATTAGTATGCTGACGCAAATAATTAGTTGGAAATAGAGAACTTGTTAGAAAGTATTTGCAAATTCATTACGGCGACCTAGTGTATGTTCGGAATTTTGAAAATAAATTTTTTGCGTAAGTCATACAAAATCCAACTTTACAAAGTATTTGGATTAATAATTATTTCATACGTCATACTTTGCATTTTTCGTATAAATTTCTCAAAACTAGTTCATCGTGCATTTTGCACACATTAAAAAAAAGTATCAAAAAAATTAAAAATCAAAAACCTTAAAAAAAAAAAGGGAATACTTAAACTTTGCCAAGTCAGCAAAACTGCTTCCGTTCGATTATTAACATAACCAGCTTTCTCTCTCTCTCTCCCTCTCTCTCTCTCTCTCTCTCTCTCTCTCTCTCTCTCTCTCCTCTCGCATACATATACAAAAGAAACGATTGATCGAGCGCGGCACGTCAGTAAAATTCCAGCAGCATGGACGCCTATTAACGTATACGCTTTTACGGCTTCATTTGGCGCGCCGAGTGTATGTGTGCGTGTGTGTGTGTGTGTGTGTGTGTGTGTGTGTGAGAGAGAGAGAGAGAGAGAGAGAGAGAGAGAGAGATAAAAGATGACCGCATCACTGAATGCAGAGGCGAAATTTAATGGATCGTTGCGCCGTGCCTTTTCACACGTACACATCACACACACACACATTTCTTTTGCTGCTCTATACTCTTTAATGCTGCCGCAAGAGAGATAAAGAACCGATCCGCTGCCGCTCAAAGCTTTAGTCCGCTGCTTCATTACAACGAGCTTTTCACTTTTCAGTCCGCGGCGACCGAAAGTGCTTCGCTTTTCGCCTGCGCTAACTCTCCTTTTCAGACTGACCGATTATGTGTACCTCCAGAGCTTTTGTACGAATTAATGGAAACCCGACACCTTTTAAATGCGAAACGATTCGTATTTCACTCGTCGATTTATTCAGCATCTACAAGCGCATCGAGATGCACAATTGTGAAGAATATTTTGAAGAAGAATTGTAGTCGATGGTGGCAGCACTTTCTTGTGCGAATAGCGATAAGGGCACAAGACAAAACATCCTGGCTAAGGTTGGAGGCTTGGTAGGAGTAAGCTAATGAGTCAGTCAGTGCGAGCATGTCAAAGAGTTGACACGCATGATCAAGCCATTATGATATTGCGTAATATTGTAATAGTTAGTTATTCAGTATATTGTTAATGAATAAAGGCAGAGTGTACGATAAATATTTGTTAATAATTATTTAATATAAAATATTCCTTACAAATCAGAAGTGGGATAGCAATTCACGTGTTTTTCGGTTGCTATCCGTTGCGCTCACGTGTTTAAAATTTTTGATATAATCTCGGAATAATAAAACGTCGCGAGTGAAAATGCTCGCGAGAAGGAAAAAATGATGTGTGCCGGGCTAGTGAAAAAAAATTTTCTTGTGCGTGTGCTCAATGAAATCCGAGCCGGTGATGTGGCTACGAGTGTGGCTCTTTGTTGGCCGTTGAGGTGAATTTCGTGACGCGCTGGCGACGACGCGGCAGCGTGATGAGGCTTTTCAAAGAAGTTCGAAAAAGCAACAATGCATTGGAAAATATGCAAGGGAAAAGTTGCTTAAGTCAAATCACGAAAGGAAATCACCGTCAAACAAAGAAGTAATGATGACGCAATCCCGATGGAGCTGGAAGGCTGGAATTCGCTTTTGGTTCGAATTTCTGAGGCGATAAGTATACGCACACACACTCACAGTTACATATAGAGCATATGTATATCGAGAAGGTTCGACGAGTCGAGCGTTTTGAGATAAAGTATTTCCTTTGAAAATTATTACTCGGGGCAACTTTTTTTTAAATAGAAATGTTTTTACGTGTGGATTTTTGTCGAAAGTTATAATTAATTAGTAAGTGGTGATTAATTTTGTAATTTTGACTCATGCTGGCGCAAAAAAAAAAAAAATTAGATTTGATTTGTCCAAAACAAAAAAAAGAAATCTATGATGGTTTGATAAGTTACTAATTTATCCAATGCAAAATTTGAAAAAGCTGAAAGTGTAACTAAAAGGTTCCAAATGGGATTTAAATTATTTATTTAATGTGTGGTTTATCTCTCTGTCTGAGGTTGAAGATTAATTTAAAATAAAAGCTGCGCGAGGTGATGCGCAGGCTCATGGGAAAAGTCAACAGGCCGAGGTCTGTGATGGAGCGACGTATGCCCTGTTTGAAAAGAAGGCGACGTTGATGTCAGTGACGTCACCGATGGATTTTCAGGCTGTGAGGCAGCAGAAAGGAGTGTTGATTTAAAGCAAAGCTGTTGCTTAGATGACACGATATGAATGAAACCTTCGCTGCAAGCACGGTGGATGATTATTAATTGAGATACAAACAAATGTGATTGTTGGTTGGTGTGGGAAAATGGCATCTGCACCTTTCCAGTCACCTGACACATTAACCGTTGGATAAATTTGTTTATGAAATTTTCTTAAATATAATAGCTCAATATGAAATAATGATTTTTGAGAAGGTTTCAATGCTTTTAGCTCAATGATAAATTTATTTCACAGCGAGCAGAGGGCACGACTGTCTTTTGAACATTCATATTAATATTTTTTTTTTCAGTTTTCATTAATAAATTCTTTACAAGGCAGAGGGTATTCCATGCAGATACCTTGATGTGCATTATAATTTAATGGACCTTTTTCTTTCAGAGTTTTACTGTATCGGAGTCATATAACAAGCGTACACAAATGAAATTTATGTTTAATTAATACCCACTTTTTACATACAATAAATGCAATCAAAAGTTCATGTCTATGTATACATATTATAGTCATCGTAAAATAGCTCATTTAATTTGATATACATATTTTTGCGAGAAATTCACCAGGGTTATGGAAATCAGCGCAAGGGCGATATTTGGGCTCGCTAAGTCAAAGCGGGGAGAACAAGCAGCAGGCAGTGGTCCTGTTGGAGAACGAGACGAGCATCCTGAACGGTCTGGGTGGACAGACGAACTGGTGTCAATACAACCGATTATGGCAAGCGCCGTCTGGATGGACAGACCATGGCAGGCGAGCGTCAGGATGACCAAGAATGGCAGACGTCACCTGGATAACTGGATTGGAACGGTCAAAAGTTTGACTGGAGCCAAGTCTAGAGCTGTCAGGCACGATTGCAGTCAGAGTCGTGGTCCGGACCTGGCACTCTAGGCGGAGGCTGGCTGACTGGCAGTCAAGTCCAAAGTACTCGGGTATGGTTCCTGGTCAGAACCATGCGGTAACTGAGGCTGAGGGCGGAGGCTGGAGCCCAAGTGGCTGAGACCAACGGTCGAATCCGATGTGCTCGGGTATGGTCCGGTTTCCGGCAGAACCATGCGGTAACTGAGGATGATGCACTCGGGTATGGTCCAGGTATCCGGTCAGAACCATGCGGTAACCGAGGCTCATGCGCTCAGGTATGGTCCGGAATTCGCGGTCAGAACCATGCGGTAACTGAGGCTGAGGACAGAGGCTGGGGCCCAAGTTGGCCAAAATCCTTTACCTAAGCGATTTATAACTCCTGTCGTTTTCCTTTACATGGTTTGCTGTGATGGGATTGTCTTGGACGGAACTGATCACTCTGTCGAAAGCAATTTGGCATCACAGGTGTTATTAGGCAACTAATTGAAATTTGAAATTCGGATTTTGTTATAGTTTTTATTGGACGTCAACGTGGGTCAAGCGTCGAGCATGAGCAATGAATTTGAACGTTATCCATAAATGGTCGAGGACGACCATAGGGTCAGGATGGCCGAATGGAGAAAAGTATCTGACGAATGACAAGCGGAGGTTTGAGAGCAAATGCCAGAAAGGAGGAAATGTCTGGCCAAAGAACAACAACAAAAAACTCAATTTCTCACTTCTCGCTGAACCGATGAGTTCGGCGACACTGCACCATCTCAAGCTGCTTCCCGCTGAACTGACGAGTTTGGCGACGCTGTACCACATCAAGCTGCTTCTCGCTGAACTACTGGCAAGTTTGACGACGCAGCTATACACATTTGGACAACTACAAGTTAAAGGTTCAATAGCTGCCTTCTTTCGGGCGGCACGATGACATCGATAGCCTTCAAGAGTACGTCACCCCTGATGCCGCGGAGTGACGCGATTGCAGCAGAATGCAACAGAAGTAAATGGTCGAGGACGACCATAATGTCAGGATGGTCGAATGTGAAGAATATTTTGAAGAAGAATTGTAGTCGATGGTGGCAGCACTTTCTTGTGCGAATAGCGATAAGGGCACAAGACAAAACATCCTGGCTAAGGTTGGAGGCTTGGTAGGAGTAAGCTAATGAGTCAGTCAGTGCGAGCATGTCAAAGAGTTGACACGCATGATCAAGCCATTATGATATTGCGTAATATTGTAATAGTTAGTTATTCAGTATATTGTTAATGAATAAAGGCAGAGTGTACGATAAATATTTGTTAATAATTATTTAATATAAAATATTCCTTACACAATTGAAGATCATTCGAAATGCTAACGAAACAAAACACACACACACACATACACACACACACACACACACAAGCTTCCTGTTTGGAGAGATGCGGCAAACACACACAGGAGTATTAGCCGGTTTAATTAGAATATAGCCAAAGGCAAGCGTAAAGAACAGTAACTCAGCAGCAGCACGCGCCAGGGGATTTAATTAGTTGTGCTATTGCCGCTCGCGAGTGCAAACAGCGAAACGATTGCGTGCAAAGTTGGCCGTTAACGAGAAGCAGAGCTTGCAAACTTTCCGGAGGGGTGCAATGCGTATAATATACGCGGGCGCGACATAAAATTATCTTCAAATTGGTAACCTCGGCGTGCCATTAGCATCTCTTTCGTCTCTCTCCCTCTCGGCAAGCTAATAATGATTCGGTATATTTATGGGTACCCAATAACAGTCGTCGTCGAGAGTGCGTTATAGGCAAAATTGATACGCCTGCGGCGATGGAAACGATGTGTGTGTGTGTGTGTGTGTGTGTGTGTGTGTGTGTGTTTGCTCGCCGACAAAGTACCATAAACACATTGCGCCCTAAATTAGAATTTCCATTCAATTAGCCGCCTCGAATGGAATTCCCGATAAACTCACGCAGTGGCAAGATGCAAAGGAGATGTATATACGTATATATGAACATGCAATTTTGGTTCATCGAGAGCATCCTACACACGCCTCCGAACTAATTTTCTCGTTGTGACGCTAATTGTAAAGCTCCTACGTCTCTTTTGTCGAGCGACTTACATACATACATACACATATGAACCGGATATGCGAGCCCATTGCAATGAGCTTTTGACGCCGAGAAGAAAGCTCCGCGACCTTAATCTTAGTCGGCGCTGCTGCTGTTGAAATAGCCGCGACTGCGATTCGAGCATAAAGATTAGATGATTGCTCGGCTTTTGTATGAAGGATTCAGGCCGACTTGTGAATACATTGGACTTATCGTGAATTCTTCGCTTTAAATTCGCATTCAAATGATCTGTTTTATTCGGTAGTTTCGATTCGTTTGCATGGACTGCGCGTCTCATAATTGGATAAAATTAGAGCAGGCTTTTCTATTTAAAAATAAATACCTACTTCTTATAAAAAAAATTCACATGACTTTTACGCTAAAGTTCGAGCGATAATCCCTAATTAATAATTTTTCTTTGCTCGTCCCTTGGCTAAATAAAAAAAAACAACACAAGCCCTGTTTATCTCCAGCTCGCTCGCTCGCTCGCGTTTGCGCGCGATAACGATCGGCTGAAGGGATATGGGCATCCTTGGTTTTAAGGCTCAAAGGCAAAGGCAAAAGGCTTGGCTGGCGACTAATAATACACGTCGTGAGTCACGAGTGGCGAATATTGCCTCGCGCCGGCCGAGCTGTGTCCAAGAGAGCAAGTCGACCTCCACCACGCGCGCGCGGTCTCTGTAAATATTAGACGTCGACCATTTCTCATGGTAAGCACGAGTGCAAAAAGCGGCGCCGCTAAACGATCCCACTGCCGAGATATTGCGCTGCTCCTGCTGCTGCTTCCATACTCGCGCGCACGGTAGTTCTCTTCTGTATAGTGTAGTACGCGCACGTCGTACATCATGCCGTGGTGAGCATTTTTCTTCTCTCTTTCTCTCTCGACGAGAGAAAAAGCATTGCCGATGCCGATTTTTCGACTACCATCCAGCTTACCGATCGTGGCTCTGCTGCGCGTAACGATTTCATTATATTGTCGAGATTTTACGACTTTCAAAAGTAGCCGAGAGGGAATAAAATACGTTCGCTCTCACGTGCTCTCTGACAGGCGTTTTATGAGCGCTATTTCGCCGAATGTTTTTCCGTAAATTACATGGAGATTGAAGACTTCTGTTTCGTTACGACACTTTTACTATCACGCCAGCTAATTTATACTTCCATGGCGTGATTTTCAAAATAACACGGAAATTATAATTATTAACTTATTTGGAAAAATCTCTCAGATAATAATAATGAAATATTCTAAAAATTATTTGGTTGGTCAAAATTAGTTATTGGTTGATTTGGACCAATAGCGATCGAGTTAGCTTGCTGCTCATTGGCCGAGCCGACCGACCAATCAGGTGACACCCCTGTAGGATATATAAAACCCAACAATCACAGACTGGATCAATTGCTCGAGTGCTCTTGTTGAGTGAACACCGAGCAACCAAAAGTGAGTCACCATGGCTTTCTTACGCCGACTCTTGACTTCAATGGGCTTTTACAACCCAGGCTTCGACATCATCAAAAATCTACCCATCGAACTCTCTCAGATGA
>JAWWMK010010733.1:0-24477 GCA_035047105.1 Galeopsomyia nigrocyanea
CACACACACACACACACACACACACACACACACACACACACACACACACACACACACACACACACACACACACATAGGCGGAGGATATAAAAGAAAACGAGGACAAAAAAGTAAGCCCACATATAAGAAAGCCAAGAAGATACAAGAGTGCACGCCATGGCGAGTTTGACGGGAGTTCCGTGCGGGAGGGGAAGTTGCACGCTGCCGCTGGCCGCAAAAAAAAATCATAATGAAATAATATCAATGCGAAACGCGTCGTATCGAGAGACGCGTCGATGATCACACGGCTGCAGCTGTTGCGAGAAACTATAAAAACCAATGATAATTCGAAAAAATAGGAATGAGATAATCATCGGTACGTAGAATGAAAGACACACGTATAAGTACAGTGAGACATTTCAACGTATACATCGTCAAAGTGTATAATTTTATCTCTCGTCGCGATTAAAATCAATTTTACATATATATCACCAAGAAATAGCCTTTGCGATCTCGTATTACACATCAAGCTCGCGAATTCTAGTATTGGCGAAGGCGTGTATGTACCATCAAGGGACGCAAACGATATGCCGCTCGGCTCGCGCGCACACACCGCCTATATATATTTCTTCTTCGCTATTTAAAATAGCCACGCGCGCGGCTGCGCGATTGGTATTTATAGCAGTTTAAGAAATTCTAAAAGCTTATTTATCGAGGTATGCTTGAAAACCTCCATCTTTTTTTTTATTTTCACTTATTGATCGAATCTATTTTAACTAAACCATTAAAATACGTTTATAAAAATCGTACGTCAATGTGTATATCTCCTGGAATTTAAAGTACGAACAAGCGATACACCTGCTAAAATATAATAAAGCATTCAATATAGCTGCGCGAACGCATACCACGTAAAATTCCAGCATCTTATAATGAATGATGCATTTCCTCCAATAGAATATATGTGTACACACATACACGCGGAACTCATCATTTCGCGAAAAGCTCCATTGAAAATCATTGCCTTTTTTCAATCGCGCACTTGCTGTGCGCAGTTTTAATAAGCCTTTTGCACTTGGAGAACGAAACAATCGGGCAGAGGGATTTTGCGCAGGTGGCAAGATCTATCTCTCATTAGGGCTTTTTAAAGGCCGGACGCGTGTACGTAAAAGCCATAAATATCGGGAGCGCGCCGCGCGCCGAAGACCTCTTTTACAACCTGCCCCGAGAGGAAGAAACGGGAGCTTCGACGCTAAAAGGATCTGCGTTAAAGTGAAGGACGCGCAACGTCGATTATCAATTTAAGCCAGAGTAGCGTACAATGAATATTTATCTTTTTTACACATACACTCGACAAATCGAAATTGTGTATAGCAACACTCCTTTTCGATCATTACCGCGCCTCTACGGCAACTAAAAATTAGTCCACACTACTCGTATACCATCAATCGTTTCTTCGGCAAAAAGCGTTGATACGCACTCATACACTACTCGCGCTTCCTCCCTCTTGAGGAATGCGAGACATAACGGGTCGTCGAAGAGATCGCGCGCCGATATACACACACATACACATATACAGACAGAGGCCAATTGAGCCCCCGAGCGCCATGCCCAACGATTTCCTTGCCTCGAGGTATATGTACACAGACACACACATACACGTATATACAAGAGCATGATGATCGTTTCTGCGGATGCGCTCACGACTGTACGCTGATTATCGCCACGCTTTTCCGATCTCCACACATACACACGAGTAGACGTGATTACCTGACGATTGTTTTATGTGGGTTATGCGATGCGGATGGCCTTTCTCTTGTGATTCTTGTTTCTTTGAGGCAAAAGATTGTGGGTTTTGGTTTGATGATTTTGCGGATTGATTTACGATTGGTAAAATTGAATAGATTTTGAACTTTTTTTAAATTATATTCTGTAGACGATTAGCTTGAGAAGTTTTGAATTTTTCAAATGGTCAAATTGCAATACATTCCCTCTGTAATATATCCTTCATTTCTTCTGCATACCTACACAGTGTGTGCACTTTTACGAGTTTTCGATATTATTTGCAATTATCAGCGCATACAACCCGTAAAGAAAAAGGAATCCGATATATTCAATAATAATGTAAATAATCATCGTATATAATCCTCCACCGCACGCACACACAAAACGAAATTCCAGCAGCATAGAAAGCATATATAGGTATAAACAGCTCGAGATGAAGGTTAATCAATGCGATATTAAAACTCGCGCACAGTACGATATATAGATAATCTCGAGGATCAAAGCCTCGCAAAAGGCATATAAAATCCGCGCGTAATCTCAAAGGCTGCGCTCGCTCGCTCGCGCTACGGCAATAAAATCTAGCTGTACAAGCTAAAAAGCGAAGCTGTCCCTCGCGCGCGCGAGCAACAGGATTGAAAAAAAAAAGAAAAAGAATTGAACGGCGCAAGGCCATCCGATACCCGCCTACATGGCCAACAGCCACCTGCGCGCTGCGACTCTCTCTCTCTCTCTCTCTAGCTTTTAGCTCTCGTTTTACAGGCAGCAACCTAAAGGAATTCCGAAAAAGCATCGTGTCTCCGTTCACCGAGCGAGCAGGAGAAAGAGAGAGATCGTTAAAGATCGAGGGAAGGCCTGAATTACGCGCAATTACCCGCGATAATACGCGTATGGGCGGCAACCGATTTTTCATTGCGAACTACGCACCAGCGCGCGCACTGCATATATACACGCGATAACGGCATTTGTATAGATATCCCCGCGTGTGTGCTTGATATGCCGCGATCAATTTTATTTGGTATGCGTGCGTGCGTGACGGAAAATTGGCTTCTTTTTTTTTCGTATACTTGCGAGTTCCACGAGTCTTCTTTGAAGTTTTGTTTTTTTGGTTTTTCAGTGTTGTTATTATTAGTTGGACGTTCTGATGTTAGATGGTTTGTGGAAATCTGTTGCTGATTTACGTTAGGTTATTGATTAAGAGTGTACTAGAGTTTTGAGTTTTTAGAAAATGAAATTGAACAAAGGGAACTAAAATCAAACTCACTTTAGTATGCCTTTGAGAAATTTTCCATGAATATTAAACTCAGACAATAAAGATATTGGACATTAGCAGACACAGTTACATTTCCGTTAAATTTTTTACGCTGAAATCTGAAATTACAATGAAGAACGAATGAAAATAGATAAGTTTTACAATAAAGTAAAAGTTAGAGTGATAACCATGTTAGCTTTACTTGCCGAATATCGTTGTACTTCACGAAGAAAAAACAAAGATTTTGCAAATCGAATATGCAGTTAAGTTATTGCAACATGAAGTTAAGTCAAAAAACAAATTCAATCCGCATCAATTCCATAAAAACCAATTTGACAAGCGATAATCACATTTTTCGCTAATTCCCAACAATTTAGGCAGCTTTTTCAGCGCTCTGGCGGTAAAAAATAAAAAAAAAGAGTCGTAAAATTAAACACGAACGATAATTCACCACCGAAACGAAAATAAATTACGCGATCGCTATCGTGCTGCAAGAGATGTGCACAACGTGAAATCGAGTGTAACCATCCAAAGTTGCTTTGAGAATTTAGCGTACATGCAAACAGGAGGCCTCGTCGCACCTTGTCTTATCAGGATCGTGAACGTTATAATGTGCGCGGTGGCCAAAGTGTTTTAAAAAAAATTTTTGTTTTCATTACGGCAATTAAAGTGTACGCAATTTGTCTAATTTTTATCTCTTTGTATTCGCTTCGTTTACTTCAGTTGGTTAGCATTATTTCATTTGCAGGGTAGGAAATAAATTATAATTATAATAACCATTCATTTTTAATTAAATATTGTAGTTGAAATATTGCACTGAAAAATTAACTCACTCTCATTGCAATACTTTTTCACTTATAAAAACTACTATTCTACTTGCAGAAATTGAAACGCCTCCTGGTGACTACAGCCTTGCCAACGGGACAACTACGTAACTTCGAATGTGATTTCATATTTAAAACTACACCATCATTAATCATACAGTACTTGATCTCACGCGCGGGTAATTATTTTCTGGGGCGTTTCTGCGTGAAATCGCTTACGCGAATTTAGAAAATATATGACTCTAAATGATGTTAATTTCGCGACGGAAATTACATTTAATTTTTACTTATAGCATATAATTTAGAAATAAATCGCTCAATAAAAAGTGTATTTAATCTTGCGAGCCAGCAAAATGCGTACCGCACACGTACAAACTCGTGGCTGTCATAAAGTTACGCGCTCGTAAAAGCTTTTATTACAAAAATCATTAAAAAAACTGTTTCGATCAAGTCGTTCTTATTTCATTCAGCTCTAGTATTATCACTATTTTTTAGACTCATTATAATTCGATTGTAATTTTTAAACTGAAAAATTATCATTGGTGAGTGGAGTCAGGATTTGTTCTCCAACAATTATAAATTTTACTCGATTGTCCATTTATTAGCATCGTTACTTATTTTCATCGGTTAGAAAACTTATTTAAAGTCCGCCTGGCCATCTACATTACATAATATACAATTCCTTTCAAAATTTACCAACAAGCAAAAACTCTTATCATCCACAGTTTAAAACTTAAATAAAACAAATTATAACAGACATTCGTACAGGTATTTACATATCGACCGAAATGATCGAGCCGTAAAAGGTATAAAAAGAGCACAAGATACTCATCAAAATATTATTGCAGTAGTCCTTGTAGAACAGATAAAACACGAGCATTCGGGCTACCAGTGACGCTAAAGTAGCTCACTTCCTTGATATTGCTTCTCTCCCCCTGCGTGCTTCTATGTATTTAATCGAATGTGATAGACAGTTTGGATGATTCATGGTAGCGCTGATCGACCAGTCATTCCATAGCTCGATCCACGTGTACAGAGTGTATAACCTGTAATCCTGTATAGTGAGCGCATATTAATGATTATGATAACGACGATGATTATATGTTGAGTATGCCAATATACAGTTATTTTTGGATAAAAATTATTTTGTTTTGACGGTAATGAACGTTCTCGATTTTTGTGTTTGTTGATGTTTTGTGTCCTGAATTCGGCGTTAAGGTCGAGAAAATTAATATTTTCTCAATTTTACTTATATTCCGTGCCGCTAAATGACGATTTAGTGCATTTATCACAGATGTACAATAGGGAACTCTAGGGAATAAGGGTAGAACAATTTGTAAAAATTTTAACAGAAATACAGTAAAAATAATTTATTTATTTGTTTCGTATTGATGTAGCATATTTTATTTTGCTATTTTTTTACAATACAATATCTTAAAAACATATAAATTTCAATCACAAATAAAAAAAAAACAATAAAAAAGAAGAACAAAAAAAATTCTCTCAACTTTCCCATCATTAAGCTATCTAACTCGCCTTAAAAGCGCAAAACTTCCCTGTCTCCCTCGGGCAAAAAAAAAAGAGGGGCCGAAGAACATCGTCGACATCCTGCCAACAAAGACACGAGCATCAGCAGCAGCAGCAGCAGCACACAAGAGAGAAAGAGAGCTTTTCTATTAAATCGAAAGGATCTGAGCGGCAGTGAGCCTTCGGCTTCGTAATCATCGTAACGTCGAAGAATTAATTTTGCAATCCCATAATAGGATCGCCCGCGCGAGCGCGCAATAACTACACACACAAGCCGAAGCAGCGCGCGTGCAATAAAGACGTGCGGCTGCGGTGTAACGAGTGAAGCCGAACGAGATAGACAGATATATATACGTCCGTTGTAATACGAGGGAGTATACGCTGCTGGAATATTAAGGAGCGTATATACGCGGCGAAGAGAAACTGGATGAACGAAAGGGAAAGGGGGAGGATGGACTTATATATACCGAAGGTTGAAAGTAATGAGGAGGTATTGCTTTTGCTTCTTGGCTTGGCGAACAGGAAAAAAGTTGGCGGATGAAAGTGATGGTTTGCGATCGCTCTCTTTCTCTCTCTTCCTCGGCAGTAGCTTGAATAAAGTTAATAACAATCTGCGCTTTCGATGGAGGTTTTTCGAGAGCGAAATTTTATTCTGTCAGTGAGTGAAGCACATTTATTTATTTATTTTTTCAGGGTGCGGTTGATGAATTCTTACTTTATACTCGTTTTTGAGATAATCGTTTGAACTTTAAATATGAATCTATATATAATCATAAACATGAAGTCGTCACACCAAATTTCGTGCAAATCGTTTTTTTGCCTTCCGAAATTATGAGTCGACAATGTCAGTCTGTCAGCTTCAGTTTCATACCATCATCATTTTTTATTAAAGCAACACTCCAAAAGTAAAAAATAATTCCAATAACATAACTTCACACTACATCCACTCACGCACAATAATGCGCGAAAAGAAAAATAAGAAAAGTAAAAGTACAAATGAATGAACCATGTCGGTCGGTAGCTCATCGCTCGGGGGCACATGCAATAATATAAACATTGATTAATTAAGCGCGTGTCTGATACACGGTACATATGGATTTTAATGGAAGGCGAGAGAGGCGCATTCGAATTATTCGCGCTTCTGGTTTTCTAATTTAGCCCCGAGAGAAAGAGAAAGAGAGAATTGAACGGTCAGCGCTGCCTGGTGTAATTATCATATCTTTTCGCAACCTGCCAACCTGCTATCTCTCTCTCTCCCTCAGATAAAGTTTACTTTGAAGAAGTGCAAAAAAAAAAGGAAGGATATATCCGTCATTTATCTAACGAATCGTAAAATTGAAGTTTGAAAACAAGTTTTTAATCTTATCCAAGCGGAGACTTCAGACGTTTTCATATAACTCATCTCTTAGCTGTGACGAACGAAACGTGTAAGGGGAAGAGGAAAAAAAAAAGAATTCGTAGGTTAAGGCACGCGCAATTTCCCGAAGGTATTATACACATACACATACACACATATGAAGGATGCAACGCACGTTGGAAAAGACAGCTGCCGCTGTCATTGTCATCTCGCATTATTACGCAACGCCTCTCTCTCTTTCGCTCTCGCTCGCTCACTCGCTCGCTGCAATCTCGTTAATTACCTTGCGCTTTTGATTGATCGCCACGCCGAGTGTATGCGGACAAGTCGCGTGTGTATATGTGCTGCCTGCACGCATATACGAGTAATAACGAAAGCCGTGTTGCGACTAACTAGGATGATGATTAACGCGTCGTAGATGAATAAGAGAGAAAATAAAAAAAAAAATCGGAGTTGTAAGGTATTGAAATGAAAATTCCTTGTTCAATGGCTTGTGAATAAAGTTGCAGCTGCGATTGTATATATACACACACGGTTCTATGGCTTTCTTGGAGTTAGATACTGTTTGATTTATCTATCATTATCGTGGGTATCTTGTAAATGTTTACATTCTGACGTTAAGGTTCTTTTGTGAAATTCGAAATCAAAAATACCTGACAAACAGCAATATTACAGGTTTGAAGCAACAAATCATAGCAAATTATACGAAAAAAAGAGTCTAAATTGAATTTTCTTATTCGAGATATAAAAAATATATCGAACATCGTCAGCATGTTCCAGCTTAAAAATTAATTAATAACTTGAGTCATAAAGAATCAAATGCTTCCTTATTGATATAATTTGATATAGACTTACAAATGCAAACTGTGTAACTAATCCTTTCATATAAATAAAACTCCGTACTTCGATATGATTGAATGTTACGACACAACAAGATTGAAGATACTGGTTCATCCTTCAAGTTATCATCGTGCTAACTCGTATTGATAAAAATAAAATGAAGAAAGCAAATAAAAGCGCAGTTATCATAAGAAAGTATATCCATCTGGCGAGTGAAACTTGCTACACACGTTGCACTGGCAACTTGGGGGGTTATTAGCGGCTTATCACGCCTGCGAGATCATTATCCCGTACCGTGGTAATCGGCGCGGTGCGCTCGCTCCGTTCATAACAGGATCGGTGGACACGTCGTCTTGTATTATGAGGCCGTTCGGTGTTGTTTAATGACCAAGGTTTGAATGGACTAGATTCAATAAATGAGAAGAAAATCTATTTCGTTTGAAGTTTTTCTTGAAGTGGGAAATTGGTTGCTTGTAATTTATTTATTATTTTTTCTTCTTCAAGCAATCAAGTGAAGCACATAGCATAATTGCTATACATGTATGCACGTTTACGGGACGATGATCATCAGTATAAAAACTTCAACATCAAATTTTCGTGTTTAATCGAGACTGACGGTCGATTAATCACACTAACGATTACACGTGTATCCTATATCACCACAACATTAATTTTTTTTTTTTCAAAAATAAAACCACCTACCCACAATTTCAGAAAAATGAAACTTACATAGGTGCCAATAAAAGCGAAAAGTCGAAGTGAAAAACGAGTAATACACGCGTTTTCTACCTTCAAAGTCTAGGTGCACTTCCTCCTTTCGGGTAATACACTTTTGTAAAGCGCGCGTCCGTGCTCTCTAGAACGAAAGGCAAAATGATAATGACAGCGGTACACAGGCTCACGCTTCCCGGAAAAAGTTACGTTGGTCGCGCGCGCGCGCAGCTAAACTTTCTGAAAAAGCTACGGCGGTCGGCGTATTACGCGTAGGTAATGATAGGCCCTTGCAAACACCTTATCTCTCTCGGCTTTTGTGCCTAATTATAGAACAAAAAGGGAGAGTAGACACTTAAAAGGGCGCTTTTGCCATACGCTTTGAATACGTACCGAGAAGAATATAAGGATGAACTTAGTACACGCTGCCTGCAGAGGAGGAGTCTGGTGGGTGAGCGCAAGCTGGCTACTGTGCTTTGCCGTTTATGACTGGATTTGCGTTTTGCCGCCTGTACGCGGACAGATGGTACATAGACGGAGCGATGATATTGCGTTTTAAGGCTGTAAGCTTTGGCGCGAGAGATGATCTTGAAAAAGATTATTTTCACGACTTATTGAGAATAAAATTTTACTTTGGGCATAATTTGTTTGAGTTTATTGCGTGATCCCGAAAAATTACTGCTGTCTTTGTCGATGAATTCAATTTTATTTCAATGCTGTTTGTTGTAAATTCTAGCATAAGAATATACAATGAAAAATGATTAATTATCTGGAAAAATAATCAATATTAAAATTTTTCTTTTAATTTCTAAAGCTGTTCTAACATCTAGCGATTGATTTTAAAACACTAATTTTCGCAAATGAACAATCCAAATCAATGAAAACTCATGATTCATTTAAAGTACAAATCTCTCTTCTGCAGTATCATCGGTGAAAATTACAAGAACAATCAGGTGGTATACAACGACGCCGACACATAACGAAACAACAACTACAAAAAAAAAGAAAGAAAGCCTTCGGTGTAATACACAACGCGTATCAAAAGGGAAAAGAGCGCATCATATCGCAGGCAGCAAGTGAGATGCGTGGCGAAGGGACGTAATAGCTATGGAGCTGCCGCCGCCACGGCATTACAGCAGTTGTGTGCTGCTGCAGTTTTGTTCGAGTGTATAGTACCTACAGCGACGCGAGCATTACGAAAGAGATAGCAGCAAACAACAGCGACACCCGCGAAAAAATTGGAAGCTTCTCTCTCTTTCTCGTCGTTTGCTGCTGCGCGCGGAAAGGATGAAAAGGTAGTAGCCAAGTGCCGCCTCTCTTTCTCTCTCTCCTGATTAAATGCGCAATCTCGACACTTTTTGCCACGCGCGCGATCTGCTCCCCTTACGAGGCGGCAAAGTGTGCTTGCTGCACTGCTCTCGTGGTTTACGCAGACAAAGACGCCAGAAGATTATGGGATATACTTCTTCGTTTCTTTCTTGACGTTTTTTTTTTTTTTTGCCTTTTGCCGAGTTTGATATCCCTTGCATGAAGGTCTTGCGGTATATTGCCAACGAGTTAGGTCGTGTGTTTCTGATAGTTTGTTCGTTTAGACGTTGATTTTTGTTTTTAAATTCGTGGGATTGAATTTTATTACGTAAGTTGTTTTTAATATGTGGTACTGCGTCGAAACAGTAACAGAACGGAAATAATTATTACGATTTTCAGTAATTGACACTTAAAAATGCGTTTTAACAAATTTATTGACAAGACTAAAATGCCCAACTATATCTGAACGGATAGCCATTAAACTTTCAATTGAATTCAACAATCGAAATTCACCATAGCGACGCTATTCATTTTTTTTTTCTAAACCTATATCGACGACTTTAATCGCAACTATCGGAATATTAATATTTATTCAAATTTAAGTACATTTTGGTCTATTCGTAATATTTCATATGAACTCAATAATATTCTTATTAAATGTCGAAAAGCGACATCTTGTGAGTAATAACCCTCATTCAACCAACAATAAAATCTTCCATCAACTCAAAACGAGAAATAAAAGTAATAATCACGTCTTGAAAACGTAGGAACTCAAACTCGACTCCATTCATAAACTCGAACCTTCCACATCCATACCACAACATACCCATACACAGATAGACAACGGGCATTCAATTTAGCGCACATCTGATACGAAAGTCAATCACCATACGTCCGAAGCTATAAAAAAAGAAGACGAAAGAAGCAAGCAACTCGAACTGGTAATTATCATTGAAAAAAAAAACGAAGGAAGGTATATACTGCACTGCAAAAGAACCCATTAACCGCGCTCCCGGCAATTCCATCAAGGGTTTGGTGCACGCCCACACTCAATAAACGCGCATCCGCGCTCACGCTCGCGCGACATATCGGCAGGTGGTCTCTCTGGAAAACTCGTCTGCTGCTCGGAGGCTTCCGTGCTATGCGCACGGCTACCTGTTAATCGCTATGCTTCCGTTTATTTTGAGCGACTACTACTACCACTACTACCTCTCTCGACGATGAGTTTGCGGTGTGTTGTTGCCTACTGCTGCTGTATAAAACAACCATTATCTTTTTCTTTCTTCCTTTTTTTTTTCATTTTTTCATGCATATAACCGTAAGGTGTCGGCGATAAGTGGTCGCCGCCGCGGCCGCCGCGTGCTCAACATGCTAATTTTCGAGAAGGGGGATATACACAGCGAATAGTTTGTATTCATGAATAATATTTAATAATTTTTCGCCGGCGCGAGCGCGAAATATGCTAATGGAATCGTCAAACGCTGGCTAATAAATTTTCAAAGCCTTTCGATGATGCGCGCTCGGCGGGCATCGAAGCTCGCGATCTTTTGACGATGATGAATTTCGTAATGACTAGGGGGAGCTTTTGATATATTAATCGTTGATTGATTTTGCGAAGATAATTGATCGCTTGTAGGAATTATGCAATTAAAATCTAACGAATTTTTTTTTTCAGACTCGTCCTTAATTCAGTCGTCAAAGTTCATTCAGTTCAGTTTATCCAAAACGAAAATTCTACGAATCTTAGAATTCAAACGCACATACACGTGCCGACGTTTAAAATACTTGCACGCGCATTCGCATTATCTGCCGCAGAAAGCTTTCTTTCGTATGTATTATACGTATACCCGCGCGCCCGGATAAATTTACAGCCCCGCCGCCTTTTCTCCGTACGCATTAGAGGTGGACGACGCGTCGCACGCGCTCGCGGAATGAAGCTTTCGCTCGCGCGACGTTTCCCTTTCCTTTTTCGTAAAGCGTAATTGCTGCTATTTACGGCGCGGGGGGGTTTACTATCGGCGCAAAAGCACCGAGCGGAGACTCTTTCATTCTCCGTGGTCGTTGAAATTTTGTGATTGGTTTCTGCGACGATGGCTTACTGCACGTTGAAGGTTTATTACGATGGTGTTTACAGGCTTTATTTTTGCGGCATTTGTAGTTTATGATTTTTATGTTTTAAATTTTGTTCATATGTAAAAGACAAGTACAACCGTTGTGCTGGTGTAAGTTTGGACTGCATTATCTATATTAGTTTTCATTATGTTAACGTATTATATTTATATGTATATATTTTAGACGAATAAGTCATTTCTGGAATCCAATCAAATAACTTAATATTCATCTGGCGGTAAATGCATCAAACTAATTCCATTACTCGATGAATATTTAATACAATTATGAACAAAGCATGGAACGATATTTTTAAGTAAACACACAACTTTTCTCTTATCGAATGAGAGCGAATTAAAAATCCAACGCAAGTTAAAAAGTTAAACTAATCATACACTAAATACTCGTACAACAGTATGAAAATGAAAGAAGGAAATATTTGACGGCCCATTAGACTTATAACATACAATTGTCGACAACACGTACACGTACAAGACGACCAAAGCAATCTGCAGCATCCGAAGATTCTCGAAAGGAACAAGATTTTCCGTATATCATTAAAATCGAATCGGAATACGCGTGCGTAGCGAGTCCCGCGGCGAAATAACCCTCAATCAATCATTTTTCAATGACTGGCACACGCGAGATGCAAAAAAAAAAAGAGGACGAGTATAAGCATTGGACATAATATTATGTACATCCCCAAGAACTCGCGACGCAAACAGCTCTCGCGTGCGCCAAGTAGAGAGAGGGATAAAGAAAAAAAAAGGAACGCAGTGGTTGCGGGTGTGTTACACCCACTTCCGGCAGACGCCGGAGGCCCTCGGATATGCACGCCTCCCTCCCTCTCTCTCTCTCTCTCTCTCTCTCTAGCTACTGCTGCAGAGAGCAAGATCGCGTGACTATTTTTCATTCATGCGAGGAGGAGGCTGCGTGTGTATATATGCCTGTTATGAAAGGAGAGCTCACTTTTCGACCTTTGCCGCCCAAACGAATCTGGCTTCTGTTTGAGTCTTCAGAAAGCAGGGGGGTGTAATTGACGGTGGGGGAGAACTTCTACCTTCCTTCGCTTCACTATTTTTTTACCTTCCTTTCGTGTATTGTGTTGCGCTAAGTGCATGGCTTTGCTAAGAATAGGATTTTTGCATTGTCGCTGTATGCAGTGTGGAAGGATGTATCGAAAGATTTTTGAGCTGTGTCATTTTATAACACATATGAGATTCTTTTTCTTCGCTTTTTTTGTACAATGGATTTGCTTGAGGTCATTGTTATGCGACCTCGAGGCTTTATGATGTAGTAATAAAACGTTTCGACGAAATATATATATTTTTTCAATTTAAAATTTCATAAGGATTTTGACGTCATAGAAAAATGTGATTTTTCTTGGATCAAGTACTTAAATGATTTATTACATATAATTTAACTCTCTTAACTAAATACTATCCTATTTTATTCAACGTGAAATTTCTTTACCTGCGCCACCTTTAGTCAGAATGTAAAAATTCATAAGTTAAAAGAAGTATATTTTGAAAAATGTCGAACATTAATCAGTTGACATTACTTGTAATAGAATATTCGTATTATTTAAGGACACCTCAGTAATGTATTAAGTAATTGATTTAGTACAGCGAATTATTGACAGGTGATTTACAACATTTGGTTCTATTATCAAATTTATAACTATCATACTATTTGATAATTATTAATTTGAGAGTTTTACATATCATCGATCAATTAATTATATGTCAGAATCTGCTATTGAGCATATCACCGTTTAGAAAATTAATGCAAAATATTGATAACAATGAATACCCATTTCTAATTAAATATTTTATTTATTCAATATTACTTAACTGATCTTTAAAATAAATCTTCTAGAATCATGAAAAATTGGCGAAAGTGGAACATAACTGATGATGTAAAATCAGGAGTACAATGTCATGACTGAGGTAAAATAGATAGAATCGATAATTCAATTAATACTTCAAACTTTGTTTGATAACTTCGTAGTTAGAAACTTCAACTAATACAAGGAATCAGATACATCACATATTCAACGCTCCTTCATTATCCTCTTCTTCAATCATTCCATCATAGAAAAAAAATTAACGTGAATCATTAACACTTTCAAACTCTTCACACAATCTTCGACAATCGTTAAAACTTCGATATTACATATAGCATTCTTTCAAGTATAATTCGAACCTCCATCTTGATCATCGTATCAGATCTTCGCGAATAAAGTACAAGAAACGATCGAAAAAAAAAAAAGAATCGGCAAAAAGATGATGATGATTTGGTCATAAATACAATATCAAATCGCATTCTCCTTTCCGCAAACAACAGCGCATCACGTCACGCAGCTGCATTGGTGTGCGGATGACCCACAAACCGCAAAGTTACCCGATCGAAATCTCACGCGCGGTATCGAAGCGCCCATGAAAAAAAAACCTGACATTCCTCATTTTGGTGAATGTCGATTTCCCGATGGCAATTTGCACACAATTTCACACATACGCAGGTCGACGTAATAATTTCACATCGCGCGGCTCGCGCGCGAAGATATTCCGATTGACGTGTTAATTAAGCATATCGCATTCTCGCGCCTTTCTATTATCAGCAGCAGCAGCAGCAGCTCAAGGGAGAGAAGTGTGGGCGTGATCGGAATGCACGTGCAGTACACATTGTAGCCTCTGGCTATATACGCGCATATAAATTCGACGACGAGTCGTTAATGCATATACTGGCCCATCGGTGCGTAATCGTGTTGCTGCTGCTTCTGCTGCTGCCGAAAAGGATGAAAGAGCGAGAGAGAGAGAGAGAGAGAAAGATCGTTATTACGATGTGGAGCGAGAGATTGTTTGAAAAAAAAGAAGAGAGAGAAAGAGATGCCAAAGGGACCCGGGCTTCAACGTTGGAAATTGTTATGGGCGAGTGAGTACGAGCGATGCTTATGTGGGTGATGCTTCGAAGCCGGTTATTCGATCTCGTTGGGAATTGATGCTTCTTATTTTGAATGATCTTTCATTTTCATAATTGCAGTATTCTCCTGTTAAGCTTCGACGTGATACACATCGCTGAAGAAACTTTCTTATTTTATTTTTTTTTTCATTTTTGACAAAGTTCAGATTTTTATGTTGGATTTCTTTGATGAGAGAACAGTGATATTTTATTGTTAATGTATTATTTTTTAATTTTAGTCATTATTATTAACGCCAAATGATATGAATATATTTTAAACAAATATATTGACAAATTGATTTTGAAATGACATAAATAAGTCATGGTGTTTTTTTATTAATTTATCAAACATCTATCTCTGAAGTTCAACACTTTTGAGCTGGAAAGCTAATTCGAAATTCATAGAAGAACCTTATCGTCTGAAAATCTTGGGAATCAACTGGTACTTTGACACCTTAAAGAAAAGAAAAACCTACCAACGTTTACTTAAAAAAATCTCAGAATAGAAAAAGAATACATCACTTTCGAAAACAAAGACATAATAACCGAAAGCCCTGGGGTCAAATCAATCCGCCCTCCAAAAAAAAAATGAACGGGTCTCATCCTCGATGCCTCCTTCACACGAAAGAGAGAGAAAGATCTCTTCGTGTCGATTAGCGGAAAGCGACAGGTCTGCGTCTCATTCTCTCGGATCCCACTTTCACGTTGTGTTGGTTTTCGGTCCCGAACACGTTGTTATTTTTTTTTTCGCGTGGATCATCAATCAGACGTACATTAGGAGTATATATTCTCTTACACACACATACACTATCTCTTTCCCCTCTAATCAGCCTCCATTACAGTGATTTTCTCGCTGAGGCCATTGTTACCGTTACTCATATATAATATAGATATATGTGGGTCTGTGGGAGAGAAAGAGGGAGATAGAGATAGAGAGGTGTTTATCGATTGAGGCTACGATGCCTATCGTCGTCGTCGTCGCGCGCTTTGTGCCAGCGATCAATTTTAATTAATGTAATTCTGTAAGCGATATGCCATCGTGCGCGCGCCAATGCATTATCTATCGCACAGGCAAACTCGCTGTGTATAGCTGTTTATTGTTACCGTTTTTCACTTTGCCGGCCCCGCGTGTGCGATAGCGCAAGCCACTTATAATGGATATATGCCCGTGTGTGTGTGTATTCAGTCAATTACATACCTTATTCTAATCGTGCGAACGATGTCGACGCTTTGCTGCCAATATATTATTCACGATCGATTTGCGTTGGCTTTTAAAAATACTTATTGATTTATACGAACTTTGACATCCCGAATTTTTTTTTTTTTTTGCGATCAAAACTTTTATTATTGAGTATGAAATGAAAATTAATCTCATAAGGCTGAAATTAGCCACAACAACAACGAAACAAACAAAAAAATGCATGACCAGATAACCCCTTCAAAAAAAAAAAAAAAATTTGACGAAAGTAGCCGCGCGCAGCATCAGACACGCCATCAACACATACACACACAAACTCGGAGAATCCTCGCTAACTGTAATCTCATGCAGCCCGTGTCCGAAAGTAGTCTCACGCGCGCGTTGAAAAACCCGCAAAAGTCATGCACGTACGTGGCCATCATCTCGCAGCTCCCTTTCACGCACGTATACACACACACATATGCACACACGTACACACACACACTTATTTCTTGGATCCGGCCGTCCTTCTCTGGTCAGCGGCCCCCGCGAGCGATAATATTCCCACGCCCGCGCAAGAGAGCCGTCCCCCTTCTCTTCTTCCTCTTCTTCTTCTTCGTCAAGACGATAAGGACAGAATGCTGCTTCTACCAAAGGCACTGAGAGAGAGAAGGAGAGAAAGATGCGTGTGGAGACTTTGGGACCGCGAGAGAGGTATTGTAAAAAGTCGAGGATCAAAGTGAGCACGCCGGCGAGCTTCTCTCCATATTGTTTGTCCAAGGCAGCACACGGGCGCCCCTTACTCCCTCTTCTCTTTTTTTTGCGGATGTTTCGGATGTTAAGGATGCGTTGGATTTGATTCAATTGATGATGCCTGATAAGAAGTCGCGTGATTCGAATCGCTTCTTCAGAATGATATACTCTTCTGATTCTTTCTTTTTATTAATTAACAATTGTCTTTTTTTTTTACTTTTTCTCTTTCTAATTGGGCAGATGACAAACTCATTTCGTACGTGTGCATAACTTCGAAATAATACTCGTCACGAAACATCAAAATCCGTGCAGTTTGTATCCGTCAAAAAAAAAGATGAATAGATAATGAATCGTGCTCCTTTTGAATACGCATGGGTATTCGAACCGACCGAGCATGCCGCGCGCGATTCAAACAAGTCAAGATTAACTTCGAGCATCGTCGAGTGTTTTCCCGGGCTGTCTTGGCCAAACAAAAGGGAACAATACATCATCGAGGCTTTATGTATACGTATGTCCAAAACAAAAACGAGAGAAAAAAAAGTCAAGCTCTCGAATGAAGACCGATCTCTCGGCGATTTTAATTAGCCAAACGCGATTGAAAAGTCTCTCTCTCCATCATCATCATCATCGTCGTCGTCGTGAAAAGCATCACGAGGTCAAGGATGCGCCCGCGGTGCCGAAGTTCCCACGCGGGAGAGTATATAAAAGCCGCACGAAATCCCGCAATTATCCGCGGCAGTGTATACACGAATTGAGATTATTGCATATATCTTTCGCGTGTGTATGTGTGTGTATCCCAACTTGAGTTACGCATGTGTAAATTCAAACAATATAGAGGGATGAGATGCTGCTGCTTTCGTGCCAGAGATTATATTCGGTTTCTTTTTGAGGTGGTGTTTGGGGCTTTTGAAGTAAATGTTTTTTTTTTTCATGAAGGGTAATGCTTGAATGGGAAATATATACATAATTTTTGCATGATTTTTAGCGCTTCTTTTGAGTTACAAAAGAATTACTAATTTAAAAGTTATACGTTAGTTTCACTAGTTTATATTTTGTTCTATACAACAAATTTTCGAAACTTTGTGAATAGTCTACATTATTTTCGTTTTGTACTTTTTTTACGAGTAATCGCGAGTATTACTTTGATTTTATTTTTTAAAGAGTTTGATTGATATTTTGTAATAGTTTATACTTAGTAATAGTTTTATAATTTGTCACCAGGTGTACAATGAAAATTTAGGGATTACCAAAATAATCCGTTCACATACAATTTAAATTCAATTTTCAACCACATTAAACCAAACGATATTAAAATACTATTAGATAACTTTTAAGAACAGGTTACTATTGCTACACTTCGCAATAAACAAATAAAAAAAATTATAATCCAAAATCGAATAAGCAAAATGAACAAAAAAAAACAAAAGACAAAACACGCAATGAAAAACGAAATAAAAAATACATTCCTTGGCAAATATGCAGAGCGAAGTAAAAAGGCGAATACGAGTATACGCAGGTATAGAATATATCGGTAAGCCCATCATCCAATTACATAAATCCCCATGCGCTTAATTAAACTAGCCGTGCGCGCAGACTACATCCACTGGCGAAGTTGGTTACAAGAGAAACGCCTTTACCTGGGCGACGCACAATAATCCACTTCCTCCATTAATCCGAATTGAATTCTGCGCTTGATGGTAACTCGCGAGTTCATAACTCGAGCGCAAACTCACCATAAAGATAACGATCGTCGTCGAGCCGCTGCTGCTTTATACATACAAAGGAGCTGCGAAAATGCATAAGGCGTCGACTAATAATAATCGGCCCTCATAATTCCTCAGCCGCAGCAGCAGCAGCATGCTGAGAAAGAGCAGTAGCTTGCCTGGCGTACTTACGTTTTCATTCGCGCGCTCCGCGCATGAAGCCGATTGATAAACGACCGACATAAATCGACCGAGCCACTGTCTTTTCTTCGCTTTTAAAATGCAACAAACCCATCGAGGTACGCGATGCTTTATCATTTAAACGCGCCCACGTGATGACAACACACTCCCACGATTATGTTATACCGGTTTTGCAATTTACCAGCGATTCTTTCTTACTTTTTTTTTTTCTTCTCTCTTCGTGTAAAAAAAAAACTTTTCGTTAGCGAACTAATTTGCAAATGTTCTCTCTAGCGTCACACTTTCGTCAAGTTATACAAGTGAGGCCGGCGCCACCGAAAAATCGTCGAACACGAATGGCGTGGGTGTCTTGACACGTCGTCTCGTTATTCTCATGTAGATCAACATGACACCTTTTGGCTTCTTTCCCTTGCTAATTCACGAGCGCGACGTGAGAGAGAGAGAGGTGTGTATGTGTGTGTATTCGCAACTTAGAGATCGATATATGTCGGCTAACCCTTTCTAATTGCCACCGTTGCGACGGCGTAGTGTATGCTAATGCTACCATTTGTCATTGTTCGAGGGATTAGCATAGTTTCGCGAATTCTAGGATCGGGGTTAGAAGCGCGCTCGCGCGAGAACTTACGACTTTCACGATAGAGAGTGACGAGAATGTCTCTTTTTTTCTTTTTGCTTTTGTGCGAGAAGGGCGTGTTGATTAGAGAAGTTAGGTTTAAAAATTGAAATTGCAATTGAGTATTGATCGCATCAGCTTTATTGCTTGGCCTTATAATCATACAAGGAATCATGGCATTACATGTTTTGGGTTGCATCTTTTGTCTTAAATTCTTGCTTTTACTCGTTTGATTTAAATTGTACGTGAACTATTTACTTTGGTAATTGGATGAAATTTCATTGTTCATCTGGGGACAAATCAGATAACTATATTTCTAAGTATTTTAAACTGCGAGATGTTCTGCAATCTTCATAGCGTCTTTCACTCAGAATTTTCGAAAAATCTATTTCGTAGCGACACCTGAAGTGGACAATTTAGTAACTTGATTCGTCAACAGGTGTACGAAGAAATTCTGTCACTGGAATGAACACTAAAACAAAATAAAATAGAAAGAAATGGTTCATAAAATAAAACAGAAAGAAGTGAAAATATTCTGAATAGTAAAATACTTCGTCTGCCATGAAAAGACAATAATGACGCAAAAGTTATTGAAAAAAGTCTTGAAAATTGGTACTATATAGAATGAAATGAAGTTAAACGCAAAGATACCCGAAAGACAAGAATGAACTCAACGCACATTTCGTATGAATCGTCCTCCTTTTGGGAATACTGAAATAAAAAAAAATTGACAAGTACATTTAAGTATACAGAAAGCGGGCAAGAAACTCGAGCAGGAATGCTACTTCCGCGCGCGAAACATGCTCTTTAAATTTTCAAAATTATACATGCGGGGGGTACATTATAAAGCAGAGCCGCAAAAAAAAAACAAAGATGATGCATTTTTGGGCATTACAGGTGTATCTTCAAAATTTAATCGATATACCCGCTTCACTTTCTTACACAAAAAAGAAAGTTATGCAGTTATTTTTTTTCATACATTGTAATACAACAATAAATTAACAATTTTTTTTCATAAAAATGCATAGGAAAGTATTTATCTTAAGATAGAAACGAGCAAAAAGAAAAATATTATACACCCAGGAGCATATTTTAATCACAGAGAAAAACCAAGCTGAACAACTGGTAAACATACCGATACTGAAGAGTCCGCAAGGTAGAGACGGCAAGCAATAACTTTTTCTCTTTCTCTCTCGTCACGCGCTGACAAATGCAAATGCGCACGCACGCTTCGCCATTGACGAAAAGAAAAGAAAAAAGCTCTCGCAGCAGGTCGACCAAATCGGGCATCATCCCGCGCGCTCGCGTACGTATACACAAGATCGTACAAGAAATTGATCAAACACGATTTACATTTTAAAGGCGACGCGACGGAAATAGTTTTATCGCATTTTTCAGGGAAATACACACGCGCGCGCCTACTTGTATTAGCAATGGGTGGGAAGTCGCGCGCAAGCTTCCCATTTACGCCGCCTTTTTATCTATACACCGAGCAAGTCACGTACGGGACGTATTTCCTTTTTCGTGGCAAATAGCAACACCGTAAAATTAGGCTTGGGATTATACGTTTGCGGAGTTTTTTTTGGTTGTTCTTTTCGCGGATCGCGATCTGTCGCGCGCGTTGATTTATCAATGAATACTCGGCTGCGCGTGTGATCGCGAGTATGCGACGACTGTGCGCTCGTGTTGGGAGAGTTCAGTTTCTTCGGTTTATATACCACCTGGGAGATGTGCAGTTTTTTTTTCTTCTGCGTGTGCGATTTGTTAAGTGATAATCGTTCTGCTGGTTGTTTGGCTCGATGGAATTACAAGCATCTTTTGAGCTGAGAAAAAGTAATTTTATGCATTCCTTCGAGTGCTTTGACAAATCAGAATGAATAGTTAAGACTTGCTATAGTAATGATATTTGGTATTGGGAAAATTCATTGTGTCTGATTTTTAAGATCTTCATTTTTCGTATTTTGTTTGTTAGCATGAATTTTTATTCTATTTCTCACAATTAATTTTGTATATCAGTATTATAAGTTTTGCTTTCAATGATCATATTTTTATAGTAATTATTATAGTTTCATTTAGATAGCGATTATAGTCGTAACTCATGAATTTAAATACCGTAAGCCAAAGTTTATTTTTTTGCTGATATAATTGAACATTTGAAATCGAAATAAAAAAATACAGAGGTCGTGAAAATCACGTAAAAATAACAATCGCCAACACCACCAAGTAAATCATTTTAATTCGAAGCATCCTTACTTATTACAATTTGCCATCTGCCGCATAGCCTTAAGGCACGCAAAATCTATCATCGCATCGATGCTGCCACATACACAACAAATTATGCGCAAGCCAGCTTGTAAGAAGCATAATATTAAAAGAGTCAAAGAATGTCGAACAACGGCTGCTGCTGCTGCTGACGATGAGCGACACCCGGAAGGGAAATAATGATGACTCGACGCGTAGCGATTGAGTCGTTCGAGTGCTATTTATCAATTATAGACTTAACCGCCTTCATTTTTCTCACGCGAGCCTACAGTTATCCTCCTTCTTTTTTTTTGTTCTCTCTTATGACGCCGGGATACTTTTACATGAAAGCACCGTGTATGTGTGTGGGTTTCCGAGATACGTAACCGGTGTCCTGGGAGTAATGCCGTGGACAAGAGTCGATGAAATATTTACTGATTTCTTTATGAAGCATTTTTCAACAACACTCGTGAGAGCGTTTGTTGTTTTTTTTTTCAATTGAACATGAGATCTTTTTAATTTTGATTCTGTTATGTGAAAAACGGGAATGATGCGTTATTTACGAATGAGTCGTTTGTAAGTAGTAAAAGACGGTATTGGTCAGACACGAACTCAGTATGAAGTAGGAACAACCGTTCATAGATGGCGCGTACAACCTAATATATGTTTGTGACTAGTTCAATGTATAAATTCCATGTATCGGTTACAAAAATCATGAAAATTATTATGATGAAGCTATATTCTTTTCTTAAAGTTAATCTTAATCTTCTCACATCATTATTAAATTTACTCTAAAATAATAAGCAAACGAGAAGCGAAGAAAATTAGAACATTAGGCATAAATAATTATCATTTTCTGACAACCTACCAATTAATTTTCACACAACACTTAATAACTTATTGTCATAGCAAACTGTCTTCAACCCGAACTACAAATAAATATTTTCACCGCCAAAATATACAAACATTTAAAATCAATTTGAAATCTTAACATTAAACTCCGACAACCCTTACGAAAATAGCCATCGTCACCTTGCAACTACACCTACTCATCTCTGACAAAAGAAAGAAAAAAGGAAAAGCCAAAGAAAGAAGCTTGAAGCGCGGCAAAAAGGAAAGAGGTTAAAGAATCTCGCTATTCATTAGAGACGCTGTTGCGCGATGCGATTATCTTAATAGCGCGCGAGAGCCGCGCGCGGCAGATGGTTTTCGTTTAGAACTCGGCGGGGAGGCTTGACAACGCTCGTTTAGACTCTCTCGCGATATTTAGTTATTATTTACAGCGCATTAATCATCCGCGGCTCTCTTTTAATTAGGGCCGCGAAGTGCAATTTTCGTCTCTCTTCCCCCCTCTCTCTCCGTCTAGGCAGGCATCAAAAGGCGCAGGTGCAATATGTGCACCTTCAAAGTGATTTTCTCAGCTGAATGCGCCGCCGCGCATAGCTAGACCATTATTTCCGGATGATGACTTATCGCTTTGATTTATTCGCCGATCGTTTTCTTTCTGTGTGCGTGTATGTTTGAATAGGAGGGTTTTGAATACAAAAATCCTTGACGATATTGGACAACCAGAAATTATTTTATTATCGTGCAACCGCAAATCATAATGTTTACTTTTATTGACAAAACTTTCGCTTTGATATAATAAATACACTTACGTTGATGTTTTCGAACTCTCAAAAAATTTATCATTTGTCACGGCTCGTCGCGATTAACACAAATCAAAATAAATTCGACATAAAAATGTCAGCGCTGCGAATTTACGAGTTGCCGGTCTCTTTAATTCACTCGACGCACGTTCTCATTTGTGTACAAAAAAAAAGAAACAAAAATTCTCGCGAGACATTTCCTCAAAATCGTTCGTTTTCGGCAAAAATGTATAAAAAAAAAAATTTCCGCTTACGGTTGCACGCGCAAAAAAGAAAATTGTCGCGTGAGATCGTTGCCTTATATAACGACGTTTGCAATATACTTTCGGGACAAATTGCAAGCGCGGTATACGTCTTCATCGATTAGCATTCGCACGCGCGTAGCTTTCCCAATCGGCCAACGTCGCGGCGGTGTCCCTTTGAGATTCCGTTACGAGAGAGAAAGAGAGACAGATCGATTGGAAGCTATATGTCGGAAAAAGAACTCGCGCGCGCGCGCGTCTATAAGTTTCTTCTTCTCGCGTGCTGCTGCTGCTGTCTGTAGATGGTCGACGATCGCCAAGTGTGAGATATGCTAGGGCGACACGTTCGATTGGCTGCTGCCGAGAGTTCGAGTACATGTAAGGATTGATAGAGTTACGCTTTGCGCTTATAAAGATTTTTCCGTGAAGTTTAATACTTTTTCACTTGAATTTAATTAATACTTTTTCAATCGAATACCTCGATAAAAATTTTTAATTGTACAAGGTAAACGTAGTTCAGTATCCGCTGGAATAAAACAAAACTATAAATTTTTGCAAAGCGATATCCTTAAGCATTCGTTCTCGATCACAGCTCAGAAAAAAAAAAGACCAGCACAGTGAATAATGACGAAAGCCCTATCTCCTTAATACCGATTTATTACCCGTCAAATTTTTTTTAACAGTCAATAAAAGCTCGTGCGCGCAGCCTTTTCCTCGTGGAGGGGGGATAAAAAACAAATGGCTACATCGCAGCAGCAGTGGCGGCAACGGCGACGCAACGAAGCGATTTGCATGTGAATGCGCCGAGGTATAGTGATAAGCTCGCGACGCCGGCACTCGTTACGCGAGGATTGACTGATTGCACCTGTTCGCCGCGCGATCTCATAACGAAAGGGTCCGCGTCGTCGTGACAAGTTTTATTTACCGTCGAATTAGACTCGCACGATCGTAAATGCTACTGCCGCCGTTGCTGAATTTATTTTACGAGCCTTCGTCTCTCCCGCTCTCTTTTGCTTTTTGTCCAGAGGGTATAAAAGCTCACGAGATTAGTCAGTGGACTCTCTGTCCTTTTTTTTCAGGGATGCAGATATAGGAAATTCGATATCCTGGCCCGAAATTCTCGAGTGCTTGGAAAAAGAATTTTTTTGTACAGCTTGATTGAGCACTAAATTTGCATATGTGTGTGTGTGTGTGTGTGTGTGTGTGTGTGTGTGTGTGTGTGTGTGTGTGTGTGTGTGTGTGTGTGTGTGT
>JAWWMK010010744.1:0-24470 GCA_035047105.1 Galeopsomyia nigrocyanea
ATAAAACAGCTCGCGTAAAGCCGATTTCGGATTCGGAGATGATTTAAATCATTGGAACTTTCATTATTTAACAGTATGAACATAATGTCACTGTTCCGTATAACCGCTGTAGCGAGCGTACGTTTGAATACCAGCAAGTGGCGGTATTAGGTATACGTACCTTAGATATTTATTTATCGAAGATATTTTTCATACATCTTTATCGTAGGCATTTATTATTTAAGGTAAAGGCTGGGTTACATTATGTCTGGTCATAAGCGTTCGGTATTTTTCGTAGGTCTATTTCGCAGGTTTGTTTCGTTGGTCTTTATCGCAGGTCCGTTTCGTTGGTCTGTTTCGTAGGTCTATTTGGTTGATCTTTTTCGCAGGTCTGTTTCGTTGGTCTACGTCGCAAGTCTTTTTCGTAAGTCTTTTTCGAAATTCTATTTCGCAGGTCTGTTTTGTTGGTCTACTTCTCAGGTCGTTTACAAAGATTTTTTTTGTCTTTTTCATAGGATATTTATTATTCAAGGATAGAAGACGAGTTACACGAGTTTTTCAATATCCGGTTGCTGTATATTTCCTTCGGCGATACTGTTTATAAACATAATATGTTGATCGACGCCGGCTATAAAGTTGTTTTTCAAAGCTTACCAGTACATGAGCACCCAAACTCACAAAGTTTCGTACCGGAAATCTAACGCCCTCGCAAATTTTACACTTTGCGTACGCGATCGAGGAGTTTTAAAAAGAGAGAGAAAAAAAACTACTCGATCGCTTCGTCAAGCAAGACCTCATTCTAGCCCCCTATCTAATTAATAATGTTTTTCCTACAGAGCACTTAGAGACTAATTTCGCAATATTCGCAAGCTGAATATTTAATACCCGTCAATCAACGATCGGAGCTTCACATAATTGCGATAAAAGCATCATTTGCAACAAATCGATAACATTAATTGTTGTAATGCAATCTATTTACTACAAACACAATCAAATATTAAACATATATCGCCTCCCTATATTTTCCAACCTGTCGATCGATTTATTTGTCGCGCGCGCGCCACAGAAAAAAAAAAAAGAAAGCAACGCGGAGATTGCCGAGCACAGCCGAGATGATGATTCACTCTCCCTTGCCGCCGCGGCCGCTATAGCCGCCGCCACACGTGAGTTTATGGGGGAGGTGTGCGGCTCGCGGAGCACACGCAGGTGTGCGTTTCGCGTATTTTGTCGACGAGAGCCGAGTGAAAGTTTGAAAAGGGGAGGCCGCAGAGAGTGTACAGCCAACTGGGCGTTGGAATCTTTTCGAGGGAAAAAAGAAGCAGCAAAAAAAAAAGGGGGGAACTTGTTCATCTTCCCCACCACGCTGGCCTTCTTTCTCCTCCGTGCTCTGAACTGACGGCTGACGCAACGCCGCACAGTTGATCGCAGACAGCCAAGGAGGAATGTTCGACGAGAGAGCTCTGCTCAATCTCTCTCTCTCTCTCGTCGTCGAAGCAAGCAAACAAAGAGTGAAGCAGTTTTCATATATATAGTGCGAGTGACAAGCAGTGCAGCATGGCCTTGGTTAGGCGAGCTCACGATTTAATTCGCAGCTGCTTCGTTTGGGAGAGTGGCAATAACGACGACACCCAACAGATTGTCAATGACAGGGTACCACCGCTGGATGGCACTGATATGCCTGATTCCGGGGTAGTTTCTAACGTGCCTACAAAAACTTCGGATAATTCCTTGGATATGAATAACGTGCACATCAGAATGCTCGTGAAAATGAACGAAAGGCTTCAGCAGACGAACGAAAATCTCCAGCAGACGAACGAAAGGCTGCAGCAGACAAACGAAAATCTCCAGCAGACGAACAACAGGTTGGAGGCGGAATTGACAGCTGTCAAGGCCTTATTAGAAAAAAATCAAAGCCAAATCGAATCATTACGCATGGGTCAGATGTACTTTTATCAAGAGTACGATAGGCACCACAACGTTATCTACTCGCCAACTTACCGGTTTGAATCTCAAGAAGCGATACCGGACTTGAGTGTGTAAAATATGTTGTGACGAAGCGATGGAAAGTGAATACACCTTGCGCAATCTCCAAATATCCCAATTTGCCTGCTATGCCGAATGATTACCGTGGATATTAATTAAGGTACTTTTAACGTATTATTATGTATATCACGATACGAGCGACTTGAGTAGCCCGTATATAATTGCACGGCGTGATTGTAACGGCAAATAATCACGAAGTGCAACATAATGGGATAGTCAAGTTACAAGTGTCGTAAAATGTTTTATACTGCCGAATAACTACAATCAGTACTTGCGGCTCGTCTATCCGTGATAAAAAAAATAGGTCAGCGATCTCGTTTGCGCTCGGGCATTAATGTCACGCCGTGCAATAACAAACTACTGTACTGTAAAAAAGTCATGGTTAAGCGTTATTTAAGGTAGTTTTAATGTTTAGAGCCGTGTCACCAAGGGGGTATCATTAAAAAAATGTATAGACTTATTATTTTGACTCACACCATTCACTAGCGTATTCAACTGTATGCTTATTTTTGCAAAAAAAAAAGTGCAACATAAAATAATTCTTCAACTCCTCGGTGACTTTACAATTTTCCTAGTGATCGAGCATGACATAAAATTTAACGTATGTAAATCATATTTTTAATTACATCTACTGTCAAATACAGTTTCATTTCTAATTTAGCAATCAAGTTTATACTATTGTAAAGAATCATATAAAAAAAATGTTCATTTGATTCTGTTGTAAAGGCTGTGACACTAAAACTACCTAGAGTGCGGATCTAAATCACGCACGCAGTTATAAAATAATTCAGTCATTAGAAAAATAGAAAATTAATTAAAAAACATAATTATATAAATCCGCGACTTTTTTAAAAAGAACTATTGAACGCTACAGCTAATAAAGAGGTCTCGATAAAGTGCGGATTTTTTAAGTAAATGTAAATTGTATAAAATGTTTTTTAAAAATGAAAAATAAATTTATTTGTGAAATTTTCTTCCCGAGTCCTGAATATTGAATATTTCAAATATTTTTTTTACAAATTGAAATCATTGTGAACTTTTACTATCAACATTTTGTACAAAAAATTTTGTGATGTTATTTTTAAATGAAATCGTATTAAAATGGCAATAACATTTAGAAAATAATAAAGCATAATGCCGAAAGTGCCACAGTATACTGTAAGTTAGCACTGGTTAATTAAAGAACACGAAAAATGATGACGATCGAGCTTCATATGTGCATTTTGTTAAAACAATATTTGATATTGACACATGTAATGAACACATACTTTCAAAAAAATGTAGGCACTAATTTATTAAGTAATGACAGCAGTGCCTTATGAAGTAGTCATTTTAAAGTTTTCTAATAATGTTGTTGCCAAGAAGTAAGAATATGAAACAATATATTTAGAAGATTTTTCTAAATTTCAGTATTATGATTAACACGTCGACGCAGCGTTAACTTGACGCAAAAACAATCAAACAGCACTCGCAATAAAGTTCCAACAAAATATTTAACTTGGTATAATCGGAGGTACATTGTACTGTGTATTTTGTTGTGAAAAAAAAAAAACAAATTACATAAAATCCATTGACAACAAAATCTCAAAAGAAAAATCAATGGTATCTGACTAGCTTAACAGCGCTTTAAATGGCTAGATCGATTGCCAGATACAATTATGTTCGTTTCATAAGAACGCTTGGAAGGACAACCCAACATGTACACGCATTTTTTTGCGTTCTCAACTGTCCTTACCTGATTTTATCAAAACCTCAGCTGCCCTCAACGCAGTTCAATTATTTCATCGTGCGGCAAAAACATCAAAATGTACGCGCGTGAACGATTTATTTGTATTTTTTATTCTTCAACGCCACACACAACGTTGTTTTGTGATAAATAAAAACAATTGTAAACGAACAACATGAATACATGAATTATAATGTATTGCAAAATTTAACTTTTGTAAAATTATTTTCCTTTCGTTGACCTGTTTCCTGAAATGGTTCAGAAGATTGTTTTTTTGAAATTATTTATACAGTTTTTGAATTTATTTAATGGACTTATTACTAAACATAGATTGTTTTTCAAATATTCATATAAAAAATAAATTGAGTTAATATATTTAAAAAGTGAAAATCATAGTATTTCTTGAAGAATAAAACCCATTTTTAATATTATCTATATCAAATAATTAAAAAACACGCATAAGACCATAATATTTATGCATTGCTGTCAACATTATCACGAGCTGAAGGAGCCTATATTGCAGAGGAAGCAACTTGGAGAAAAAATACACAGGTAAAGTCATAATACATATGTATATTTTTCCATTGGAAGTTAAAAAACGGACATAAATTTTGATCGGATATCAAGCTAATCTTTTTCATTAAAATTATTAATAAAACTTGACGATTTGTTAAAAATAGATTGTCTGTAAAAATATCATACGCATTTGCATGAATACTATATATTTACACTTTTACATTTTGTGCCGGTACGTTTGAAGCTCAATGTGAATAATTTCGACCGAGCTTTAGAAAATAATCATACAAACGACATTTCACCTTTTCGGAGGCATTCAGGCTGCTATCTATTCTTCAAAATTCATCTTTCCCGTGAAAGGCCGATACCTACAATCAGTAGTTTCCGGGCGGCTAATACATAAAAGAGATCAAACGAGGGACAAACGGTCGTTATCTTTTTGTCTACTTGCTGGAGACAGGTGTGGGAATTGTATTCGCGCGCCTCTCGGTGTTACCGCACAATCAGGTTTTTCTTTAAAACGAGCAGAGGGATCTCTCTACTCTCCCTCCTTTTCTTCAACACAGAAAAACTGACGATATTACAACAATGCAGCTAGCTGGAAGGGAAGCTTATAAGCTCGTAGTGAAAAAATCCGACAATGTCCGAGTGCTGCCGGACTAGCTATACTATGTACGATGTTTCGGAGCGTTATCTCGTGAACATTTTTGTCTTTGGTCTTACGACACACGGATGATTCATTTTAGCGGCTCAGATTTTATTTATCGCAGATTTCGTATTCGCGCGGACATGTAAGCGAGAAATTAATGAAGGAATTAATTAGGCCAGATTTCCGTGTCGTAAAAAATATTCTGTTTACATTTTAAAATTAAGTAGAAAGCTAAAAATGAAGATGTGATTTGGATAGATTGAAAAGTAGGATTTTCGGATTATAAATAACTAATTTTATTACGAAGATTCAGAAGACAATTTATGTGAAAATCATTTGTCGAACTAACAACATTAAGGCTCAATTTAAACAATCAGTATTTGAAAAATTTCACATCTAACTTTTCCATTGATAACATAATTATGATACAACTGTTTTTCATGATGACAATCTTAAAAAGCATAACTCTGAAAATAATAGCACCTTTTGTCTAGATATAGTACACAAATTATTAAAGCTATTCGATTGTACACAATGCTCGATATAATGTTATATTATTTGAACACCTTGGAAATAATTTTTATATTTATCAATTCACTTATCACATGTTTTATCGACTTCGAGATTTCAATTATATTAATATTATAACATTTTTGAAATTCGGACGAAATAGTGCACACATTTCAAGCACGCCTACATATTTAGCATACAGCCGAACAACACCGTCGATGAAATTATTATTTTCTAGATATTAAAAAAAAAAGAACTAACAACTTTATCGGAATTTGTGCTTCAAAAATTTGTAATGAGACGAATTGCTATCTATTTGTAATCGCTAATAAGAAAGACAACTACAGTGCGAAGGCGCTCGTTTAAGCATTCCCACATAAATTAGAGACAAAGAGAACAAGAGAGCGAAAGAGAAAGAGAATGATTACGAAAATTGTCAAAAGTTTTCAAAGGTGAAATACGTGACCAAAAGTCAGTCGGCTTCCGGCATACGAAGAATCAATAAACTCTCGCTCGGTATACAGGCAACGAGGATATAAACGTCCATCTCCGTTGGTATAGGTGAGCTCGTCCACTCCAGCATTTAAAATTCATAAAAATGTTTCTTAATCGATTGATGACGGTAATTTAGCTGGTCGCAATGGATTCACATCATACATTAATGATTCTTGCCTGGTAGTACTGATTCTCATATTATTTTCGATTCGTAGGGGAGTTATTACTTTGACATTCTTTGCTTTTTGACTAGCCCGATAGATGACGATTCCAGCAATAACTAGTAAATTCAATCCACCTACTATTAACGCCACTGATACCCAGCTAAAAAAATGATAATCTAGAGTATTTAAAAAGCAACTAAACAATTAAAAAACGACATAATTACAATACAATTCCAATTATGTTGTGGAGGCTTTTCACATTATGCATAAATGAGTCAGGTATGATGAGACCTTCTTCAATCCAAAAAAGTGGAAACAGAACTTTAGGAAAATTTGCCATAATCTTAAACTTGTCAAGTTTTCGTATCATTATATTGAATTGCAATCGTTTTTGAGCTTGCACCACAGTACCAGAAAACAAGTCGAAATCGATGACCGTCTCGTGCTTGTCCTGCGCAGTGAATAAATTCGTTTTTAATTAGATAAACATCGCATGAATTCGGTATTATAACACGCAAATTATCATACCTTATTTGGACTGAGACCATCTACCATCTTCAAATAATCCTCGTCCACTCGGTGAAAATGTGGATTCGAAGCTACAAGTGGGATGCCTATGCATTTATGAAGGTCCATTACTCCTGCCTTGAGGCAGCCAGTGGACGGACAATAACACTTTAATGCAGGATTGGTATTTGGATCTCCCATCCATCCGTTGTATCGATTGGTGTATAATCCTAACGTTAAAAACATTGAAACACTTGGGTATTTGACTCAATCCATCGTAAACTATCACGTATACCTGCAACTTCGGATTTTCCAACACTGTGTGTGTCTACAGAGCGACAGATGTCAGGAGAAAAGGCATATATAT
This sequence comes from Galeopsomyia nigrocyanea, assembly GCA_035047105.1. Taxonomy (NCBI): domain Eukaryota; kingdom Metazoa; phylum Arthropoda; class Insecta; order Hymenoptera; family Eulophidae; genus Galeopsomyia; species Galeopsomyia nigrocyanea. The sequence continues at coordinate 6,957 of JAWWMK010010744.1, forward strand.
CTTCGTTTTCTTTCAAATAAGGAGGAAAGACGTAGCCATCAGTCCCATTCAATGTGTCACAGTATTGGTCATTCCATGTAGAAATATTTTTTTTCCCATTAAATTCAATTACTCGACCAATATCAGCTTGATTTTTAATTCCTCGCAAAACTTTTAGACGAGTTTTGCTGACCGTACCGTTTTTCTGAAATATTATTCGAAAGTATTGATAACAGGTATAATTTATCACGTCAATTTAAAAAAGGTTTGACACTAACCGCTCCAAAAATAGAAAATCGAAAGTGATCTGGATCGTCGACAATAAGCTCGTCCGTTTTATTTCGTAATAAACCACAAGCTGCTGCCCCAGCAAAGTCTTTCACCGAGCAATCGATTGGCAACCCTCGAAACATCAAATCCATAGCCTTGGCTTTGACAAAAACATTTTTAGGATTTTTAAAAATACTGTTGATGGCCCTTCCTGTGAGCAGATATTAATTTTCAAAAATTGTATTGCTTCTTATGTATCTTACTTATTATTCGTTAATTACTTACCGACAACGGGTAAAGCTGAAGGTTTGTCTCTTACAGTCGCCATTATCATAGACAACATGAAAATGTGTGGAACAATGAGTTCTTCCTCCCCAGTAAGTTGTCCACTCTTTTCTGGTTTAAAAGTAAAAGTGTTTTTCGTCGAATATTCAACAGAGTCATTTTCTTCTTGGTCTATCATATTGGCTTTTTCATGTTTTTCTCTGTAGAATTCATATTGTTTTATAAGATTCTATTTACTAGACTTAACATGTGCAGTGTAAAATTAAAGCTTACTCAAAATAGTATGGTCCAACTTCGCGAAGGATAGGTTTTTTGCCATCTTTTATTTCATCTGGATTTGTTACATTGAATAAGTAAATACGAAAATCAATTGGAAAAGGAACGTTGCTCCATAATGCTCGTACATCACTTCCAGGTTTCAGATTTACTTTCTGAAAAATTAGGGTTGAGTTATTGTCGTGTGAAATTAACTATTGAAAAAAAATTTTAAAATGAAATAGAAGAGTAGAATTTCCACAAATCTATTATGCAAACAATGAATGATAATGTTAATAATTCTTTTTTTTAATAGGGCATTCTGCTATCCTGTTGAGAATCCTCTCAAGAATCGATACTATTTAGCGAACCTATAATAAAATCTTATACTACATAACTTGTTCCTTTTGAATTCCTTTTTTATCAACATGTGAAATGTAAATATTTTTATGACAATTTAATAGAATTTCGTGAAGATGTAGGTCATAACATGATTACTAATTCTAGATCAAATAAACATGTAAATCAAATATAAATTCGTATAGTCAAAAAAACTTCGTCATACTTATACGCGTTGTTCGTTTGGAACTTTCCGTTTTGTATTTTCCCGTTGTACTATTTCGGATATTATCAAAAATCAAAGTTTCATCGATTTTCCAACTATCGATCATACGAATAATCTGTAGTATATATTAAAAAATTAAAATATCCAACTCATCAGACATAATAAAACTCATATGTACAAGTCTATTCTAAAATGGGCCAGAATTCGCATCGCTCATGTCATAATTTATAAATATCGTTTTATTTCTTTATTATGAAGCTTTAAAATAAAAAAAATAATTTTTCATAAGCTTTATAGGCCTCATCAACATTTAGCTAAGTCAATATTTAAAAAACAACAACACCCAGAGATCAGCTACAAATAAAAATTTCAGGAAAGAACGTTCGATAGCGTGTATTGAATAACAATTTTTAAAAACATGGAACGATAATCTCAAATAAATTCCACATCAATTTACTTACTTTGTGCAATTGCGATGCCAAAAGTTTAGGAAATATCATTAATTTAAAGAGTACGCCAAAAAGTAAAAAACATATCCCTGAGAAAGCAAGTGTCTTTGATAGGCGATTCAAAATCATTGTCTATATTTCAGCCGCTTCTGTTTTATACGTATTTGTAAGCTTTTAAAATCAAATCGAACAATCACATAAACTTGTTTTTTTTTTCAATATTATCAAAAACAAAAGGCTCACTGCTTAGCTTGATTCGATTCGGATAGCACAAAACTCAACCGCGACTATCGAAGTTCTGACGGCTATTGAGGGCGGCTTCCAACCTTAGACTAATCACCCGAGTAACGATCAAAAAGACGGCGAGGGTCGAGTACGTGCGACTTGAGTGTCCACTGTCCACGTATCGACAGTTAAATTGATTTCTTAACGAGCAAATATTGTACTGGCCATCATTTAAGGCCAGCTGACCTCGTTATTTTTCAGTAGCGTGGCACGTGACGTAAATTACCATTAACACATAAAATAAAAATGAAAAGGAATATAATCGATAAAAATGAAAATCTCCTCATCGAAGCGAAACTCGTTTCTTTCTTGAGCAACGGCGGTATCACATACTGCCGCTTTCGGTGCTGTTTTTAAAACAGATGTATTTGAAAACTTCTCTTCGTATCATGACAGATGTGAAATGAGGATGTGTGTTGAGTAGAAAATACTAGAATAATATTTTTTCATGAAACTCACCTATAAAGCGACATATCGATTGGAGATTTGAGGCAGAGCTGCGATAAATTACTATATATAGGTGGAATCCATTTCCGGTCGATTAAACTGTCGTCTAGAACATTTTATTATCAAATTACTTATAATAAATGATATTACATCGATATTGCACAGAATTAATAAAAAATCACTCAGCAAATTAATTTTTTATAAACGGCATAATAAAATTTTTACCCTCAGCAGTGTGGAAAATTGGAGGAGAATGTTATACAAAAATATCAAGGTTTATCGATGATTTTTTCGCGGAGGGAACGGACAGAGAAAACAAACAAAGAAAAAATCTCTGGAGGGGCGTAACTTTAGTCGTAAAGTATATATAACAGGACGAGTTTTCACGCAGGCAATGAAAAATTCAAATTCTGCCGTCGAAGGCGCATAGCGTAAGATCTATCAGATAAGCTTGGGCGAGAAAAGCAAACAGATTTGTGAGTCATTGGGAATTCATCTGCAGCTTGCAACGCTGTGTCAGTTTAAGCTTTGCGGAAAAACTCCCGTACTGGCAGCTGCGTTTTTAAATCGACGGCCCGGCGTCGCATTTTACCTGCTGTGGAAAGGAAAAAAGCTACTCGGAGAGACAAACTTCCAAAATAGAAAAGGCTGGCAAACAACTGCTACAATGCCTGTATATGGACAGAGAGAGAGAGAGAGAGAGAGAGAGAGAGAGAGAGAGAGAGAATAAGCGGCGTCTTGGACGCTTCACTTCTTGCTCAAAAATACGGAAGATGCGAACTGATAGAGTCGTCTTTTGGCTCACAGTTATATAAAGTGATGAAAAGTCCGTTATAATATACTTGTGATTTTTATAACGAAACTACCAGCGTTTCCCTTAGCTTAACTTGAGCTGCTATGAAGTAATATAGTATTGCAAGGTCGACACGTTATTCTTTAAATACATTGTGATATTGTGATCCCTGCACTATTATTATACTAGTATACTAGTTTACCTACTCATCGGTTATCTAATTCTTTTACTCTCGAGCTTGCGTTTGCTCTATTGTTGCGCTGGCGCTCCCCGTCTGTCTACTTGTTCTCTTTCGTCTGCCTTTGACTTCTTTTTTGAATTCCATCATGTTTTGACTTGCCCAAGTCGTTGTGACGCCATCTGTCACAAGCCGCTCCAGTGTTAATTTTGATGTTCCGTCCTCTTCTCATGAGAATTCTTATGCCTCTTGACGCGGGCGTCTTCCGAATTTTACGGAACGCAAAGGGGGTCTAAACATAAATAGCATGCTGGCGATCTACTTGCCACATCGACACAGCGTACTCGACAGTAATTAATTAATTAATTGACAAAATTACGTTTATCAAATCCTGTCAGGAATTTTTATTGTTTACGAAAGGATAAAGTATATTATTCTATAATTCAAAATGTGATCGAATAACTAAATTGAAATAAGGATTTTTTACAAATTAAGGGGAATTCGGGCAAACTCTACAACACAAAGACATGCCAGGGGATTATATACCTGCTACCACAAGCGCGGAAGCTAAAACTCTTAAGATTACGTGCCGATTAGTTTGTCATGCCCTGTCGAGAAAGCACTTATTTACACACACGCGCGCGCGCGCATACACACAAAAGAAGAAGAGGCATCAGACGAATTTGGTTACTCAGCGCCACAACCGATCAATACCAAAAAAGAGAGAAATCAGGAAAACACCAAAATAGCCAAACCACGGGAACGCGGAGAAGCGGAGAATCCCCGCAGTCAAACGCAGCGAGTTCCCGCAAATTATGCAGCTCTCTAGCAAATAATACGGCCCTCTCGCAAATAATGCGGCCCTTCCGCAAATAATGCGAGACTCCTGCAAATCAAAAGGCAGCGAGTTCCCGCAAATAATGCGGAATTCCCGCGCGGGAAAAAGCTTCTGCGCAAGTCCACCGCAAAAACATCTCACGAAGCTGTGTATAAAAGCTTTGACCAAAAGCTGTAGAATCGGAGTCGATCAGATGGACGAACAAGTAGTCAACCGGCAGCTAAGAACATCAGCCCTGTATCTCAGCCGGCGGCCTCAAGCAATCGCCTTTCCAAGTGCTCACTCTGATACTCTCTCATCACGTTCATAGACGATAACTTAATAATAGGCGCTACTACACTTAAAGATCGGTCCTCTACGCTCTCTTTGAGGATCATTGGACAACGTAAAACTTGTTATTGAGGTCTACGAGGTTCTACAATTTACTGCCTCCCCGATATCATTCGTATACACATATTACACAAGGTACACTACACATTCACTTAACCTGTATTCTTCAGTTCGCTTTAATAAACTTCTCAATGTAAAATCTAATTAAGCACATTATATTTATTTAATTATTCCTGCAGTCCTACAAAGCAAGTAACTCGGGATTCCTTTTGAAACCCATGCGGTGGTGATTAATAGTTTTGGCTTAATTTATCTTTTATTAATTATTTGGTTAGTTATTTTAATTATCATTCAATCATTATTTAAACATCACTTAATAAGCCTAAAACTCCCATCACAAGTTTAACACTGAAGGTAAAACACCTGTTAACAATTAAGTTTTTTCTATTTTAAGTATCAGCTGCCCGTGAAGGATTTGGTACACCCCAATATTGAATTCCATCGGCGACAAATCTTCATTTTTCTGCTACCTTATATTGAATGGATTTCCATTCACGATGTCTATTTATATGGAAATTTGAAAAGCTTGCTCTTTTCAAAAGTGAAAAAGAGGTCAAGAAGTATTAATGAAATTGAAAATAAAATTGAAACAACTGTTTAGTTTTAAGATTACGCTAATCCATATCACGCGTTAATTTCCAATCGAATAATGAAATATTGTAAAAAAAAAATTTTCAAATGCTGTAGTATGTATGTTCAGGATGATAGAATAATACGAAATTCCCATTCAAAATGTTTCTTATAACAAAAAAATTACTTATTATGAAGATTTTTTAAATAATAGTATTAAAAAAAATTAAAAAATTCGAGTTATCGTTGGAGGTTGTTCAAATTCCGAAAATTTACTTAGAATGCTATATAAAGATACCTTGAACGACATATTTTACAGCATTTTCCTTTGATTTGTCGATTTTTAAAGATTGAAGAATGCGCGCAAAATGATTGATATCTATATAGTCTTCGAAGCATTTCTAAACTCTCCCCAATCAAAACAAAATAGTTGACTACGAATATTGTATTATTTTCAATTATAATTATTAAGCTAATCAATTATGCGTTAATGTTTTCAGGGCCGATAAAATATGCAGAAGATTTTTAAATAAAAGATTATACGATCGATGAATTTTTATCGATATTCACAAATTTTGTTGTAGATCTTAGCGAGCTATCAATTTTGACACCTTACACGATATACTTATTCCTTTTGGTTGACGAATTACAGATTTTTTTGTTTTACAGCTTTTATTGCAAGGTGTTAGTCGCCAGAGCACGGCAATTCTTGTTTTGACACGTTTCTCCAGATTCATAATTTATTTTTTTCGTTATTACAATTAAACTTTTTTCTTTTTTAGCAAATACACTTTATAAACTCTAGACTTTTTTAAAGATAAAAAAAAGTATCACTTAATATTTTTATAGCTATATAAATAATAATACGCAAATTTTGTAAAGTCAAAATTGAAAACAAATATATTCTACATGTAAATTATTTTTTAATTTCGTAAAAATAAAAATACTCTTCCGCCGTTCCATCGTTCCAAAAAAAAAAACAGACAAACAAAAAAAGACTAACAGAAGTCATAAGTGGGAGATCATTCTAAGTTAAATCGTGATTACGTAAATATTTAAAAATCAATAATTCTGTAACAAATGTTTCAAAAAATATGGTTCAAGGTGTCGTTCTACAGTACACGGCATAAACTTTTTGATTGTGGAAAAAAATTTGATACTTTCTGTTAACTGAAGTTTGACAGCTATGATCGCGTGTTTACAGCATAAGAGGGGTACCCAAACAGCCAAGTGTTTACGAGTTCTAATATTAATTGAATATTAGTTTTACTTTTCGATTGAAATACACTGACTAATGATAAACTTTTTGATAGTATTTGAAATCAAATATTGGTCACTTATTAATTAATGATTTACTTGTTTAATCTAAGATATAATTAAACAAACAAGTATACATGGTTTTTTTCTATAAATGATAATAATAATCATAAATATGAGTTACATCCAAAAATCGAATAAAAACTCAAGCTCAATGCTGTATCTGAGCGTCAACAAGGAAAAACATCAATGTATATATATATATACAGTAAAAGTTTTACTTGATTTCAGATAGTCACAAAAAAGTACTCTCATTCGTTACTCAAAAACAGAAATCAGTCGCTTGAATTGAGGAAGAAAATATTCGAAAAAAATAAAAAATAAACCAATGTCACCAAACTTTTTTCTTCTATAAGCATGAAACGTAGAAATTATCACCTGTTACAGCGCAGCCACATACACAAGCGCACATACACACAAATGCAGTTGTGCGCGCGTGGGACGAGGGTAGGTATCCATAGGGGCGCGTGGTAAGAAGAGACTTTGGGCCTAAATTTTCGTTTGTCGTATTTTTGATGACATGCATAGAAATACTTATACTATGCATAGAAACTTGCACGTGGAGAGGAAGTTTTGAGGAAAATTTGTGCCACAATCTTTTCCTCACATACTGAAAAACTACATTATGCTACGTAAATGAGTAGCGCTGAAAACTTGCAGTTGTTGAAAAAATTGGAGGTAAATTCGTGCCACAAAATCTATTTTCGCAATTTTCAAAACTTCTTTCCCCTACGCCTAGAAACTTGCACGTGTTGAAGATACTGAGAGAACTTCGATCGCTCCACCTTTTTTTTCACAGTCTTCACTACCCCCTCGTACACTGCGCATTCACAGGAAAACATCTTGGATCTTTGGCCGCAGGTTTGAGTAAAATTCATCAGGTAAAATAGGCTTAAGGGTCTCGCCCCAACGCAGCTCTACGTAGTTGCCTAGTATATAAGTAGCAGTCTATACCTATATATCTATCTCAGTTTGTAGAGTATCGTCAGAGCGTGCACAGCCCAAGACTCAACGCTGCGGTTAGCTTGAGCAAACTGGGCCTCACAGAGCATCAATCGAGGTTGGTTTTTTTTTATCTACGTGGCTTTTTCATCTTTTTTGCTATGCTAAAATCCCATCGACAACTTAACAAAGTAATTTTCGTTGATGAACAGGGCTGACGCTCGGCTTTCCCAAATGTCAAAGGGTTTTCATTTTATTGATTTGTGAACCTTTAAAAAAAATTAAGATTTTTTTTCGTGTGCCTGCATCATAATGTTAATTTAAGCGTGCATTTACGTGAGCGCGTGTACGCAACATACCGCACAACAAAGTCGATAAGTCGATAGAGTAGAACACTGTGTAACTCGCGAAGACTCGAGGATCGAACGAGGGGAGTTTTAATAAGTGCAGCGTATTCCCAAAGGTAGCGCGGGGAGATAAGTTTCCACAATATAGTATCACGAGCGAAAGCCCTGCCACCCCTAAAATGCTAGATAAGACTTGTACCTAAATAGATTTTCGAACGTAAATCCGTCACATTTAACATTGAATATCGATTACCCATCCCTCGTCGCCAACCCTTGCATTACAATTTTTCATACACGTAGCTGAGAGTGTTAATCGAATTTATGTTATACTAGCGGAATAATTAGTGTCGATTTGTTTCCCTTTATGACTATACAGCAGAAGCAACAGTGGCCTTGCCAGCAGCTGCCGTGCGTCCCGCATTCCGTAAGCAAGCAAGCAACAGCAGCTCTATACCTTCCGTCAGCTCCAGTGTTGTCAGCTCCGTCAACCTACCACCAAGTTACGACCTATACGCTATACTCGTTAACGATACGAGGTCGAGTGAGAAAGAGTACACGAAAAAAAGTCCAGTATTTCCCGTGCGTTTGAATGTTTCAGATGCACGAACGTGCTGCGAGATACCTACTGCCAGAGTTGCACGTTAAACTCTCTGTCGTATAGTGTAGCTTTCCGCTGACCATCGAGATAATTGAGAGCGTAAAAAGTGGTCATCTACAAAAAGAATCAAAGTTAGGCTTGCGAAATATTGAGAAAAAGAAGAACAGATAAGTGCAACCCTCAGCACGAAGCTCTCCCGCTATAAATATTCTCACCACCGTCTCTCGAGCCAACAGCGATATACAACGTAAGGCAGCAGCTATATCTCGGTGTGAGTGCGACTCTATACATTGCGTAACTGAACATCCGGGAGGAACGGCACGACGATGTGTTTCATTCGAAAAATTTGGGAATTTTTCTTCGGCGTCGATGGATCGCCGAAAATTGCCAAGGACAATCTCGCGATTGAGCTTGTACCAGCAGCGAATCGTTGCGAAATTGTCGAGAGAGTTTTGCTTGTTGCACGCGAGCAACCGACCAGAAGACACAAATGTCGCTGCCGGAATTTGGAAAGACGCGTGACGGCATTGGAGATCAACAAGGATAGAGTCGATAGCAGAATTGAAACCTTCAACAACCGGTTGAATTACAACGACGAGGAGTATTACAGGCGAATTCATCATTACCCGTTGAGAAATTCTACGGCATGAAGAGTATGGGATAGAAACAATTGGTGCTGCTTAGTATGTGTTCAATGTAGAGATATATTTTCTATATCAGAACGAAGACTCCTGTTTTGCAGTGTTGCGTATATGTAAGCGTACGTTCACTGGCGACGGTGGCTGGGAGAATGAAAGTTCGACGAAACATTTTTATTGCTTTGCTAAACGTAATTTGCTTTCTGTTCTTATCTATTAACTAAAAATGGCTTAACTTGCAGCGTATTTTCAGCAAACTCGTTAAATGGTTGATATATTATACAGTGGATAAAAAATGTTTCATATCAGATATTCCAAGTATTATTATTTATTGTAACAATGAATTTAAGTATGGAAAAAGAATTTTAAACAAATATAGGCACATTATACCATAATTTTTATACTGATATAAAATGATTTTGATAATAGCAAATATTTTCAAAAACCGCATAATTATTATATTTTCAACTTTTGTAACCTTACTCTGGCTATGTAAAAAAGCACGTCAAATATATATTCACGAGGAATGTCGATTTGGCATAATGAATCTCGTCGCGATCTGTCGGCTCTCGTCGTGTTGAAAAATACAGCATACATGACTCACGCGCATTGCCCGCATTGCGATCTCTTAGTATTCTTTTTTTCATGTTCGTTTTTTTTTTCATAAGCTTCTCAATAGAAATAATACATCTAACAGACTTGAGCTTTAAGAGTGCCTTGTGACTGTTGGTCATTATGATGTAGATTAGCAAATAATTGAGCTAACTTAAAAAATGAAAAATTTATCCAACAAACATAATTGCTTTTGTTCTCAAAATTTGTTTGCTGATAGTTATTTATTTATGAAAACCCAATTGAAAATAATTCAACTTATCGGTGACACGAGATTTTAGTCAATTTTTAAAAGTAATCTTAGTGAAGATGTTTGCCAGCGATTGTTATCCAGCTGGATTTTCATGCGAACAGGAAGGGCAGCGCCGAAACAAACAGCTGATTGCAATTTGCAAGCTCAACACTTATTCAAGCGAGTCGTTTTATAGTTTGTGTAACAAGAGCTGCTCGACGATTCGATCTCTCTCTCTCACACAAACTTACTCTTTCGTTCTCTCTCTTTCTCTTATCTCTCTCACACTCTTTCTTTTTTTTTCGTTAATATATGTCTCTCTCAATCTTGCGCGCGCGCACTCTCTATATCTCTCTCCCTCTCTTCATCTTTGCGAGATCTTCACCATGTGACGTATCGAAGGAAGTTTGCATCTCATCACTTAATCAAGTTTTTACGCGAAAAGGAAGGCCGTTCGACATAACTTCGATTTTGCATGGACTCACATGCTCGCGCATCGTTGTTTGCTGCTTGCTGCGTATAGAAAAAAAATGAGTTTCATTGTATATAAAAAAAAAGACGATGTCAAGGTTACACAGCGATGGTTGTGCTTTTCGCGAGAAAACCGAGCGAGAAGCCTCTGCCGATTATTATACGTCACTCAAGAAGGCTAAACAATCTGATGAGCTGGATATTTGACACCTCTCCGCGAGGAAAGACATTTACATTTATACGAACTATAGCTGCTGGTTTGAAAATTCTTCTGGACACACGTGGTTGCATAAAACTGCGCGTACAAGGTCGTTATACGGATGCATATCGATACATTTCATAAAACTCTCGTGTATTCGCGCAAAACGCCTTATCACAGGTCAAATAGCCTTCCTTGTAAATGTATATTTCTTTAGTTTGTAAGTTTTACGTTTTTGTCCACGTTTTAGTATAACCACCTCGATTAGCACGCTGATTGTATATTAAACTCCTAATAAATTGCCAATACATGTAGCGGACTACCCGCAACTAACGTTAATTAATCAGTATCCGAAAATAGTATTACCATATAAGACAATAAGTGAAATCAATTATTCTATATGTATAGCTGCCAAAATGCTTGTTTGAGGTGTTAGCTATTGGCAGGGACTAACATACAACGCATAAATTCCTGCAGCTGGAAAAGAGCCTTTTACTTCGTCTCTTCACAACTGAAACAATGTTGAGTATACGCACCATCTGTCCATTTGACCATCATGCGTTATCAGTATTACGCTATGACGGCCAGGTAGTTTATAATTACCAAAAACTGAACGGTTCAGAAAACTACTCGCACAACAATATAAAACGATTAATATACGATGTCTCCTCTTTATCTGTTACACTCTTACTGCAGTAGGAGTTTTTGGTAAACATATGTATATTGACCGACCGCGTTATCTCTTTAACACATCGTCGCGGCAAAATGTTATCGCGGCACTTCGTTCATTCATTCGTTCGAGGGCACTGTATAAGCATAAGTAGACTAATGAGAAATATTAAACTAATTTATTCAAATCATTATTTTTATCCTTATTTTTTCTGCGTCTTTTAGTATTTATTTTTTCGTGCCCATAGATTTGTTGTGTAATAGATTTCGTAGTATTTATTATTATTTATTTTTAATCTAATTTGGAACATTATGGTAAAAGATCTTTAGAAACTAAATAAGTCTTCTGTATTAGAGTTAAGCGTTATTACAATAAAACAATTTTTCAGTGAAATCAAAAATAAAGTTGATTACCTCCTTCATTACTTTCCATGTAAATATTCTCATATTGCACGTTTAAAACGTATTTTCGACTAATTCCTTTCATGTCGATGAATTATTCAAATTTTTTGTCTTTTTATTCATACTTCAACAGCTACTGTAGGTGACTCGATGCTCTTCCATATCGCTCCTGAACCTACCTGCAATAAGTTCATAGGTGTCCGACTGCTGAGTAGAGTATGTAGTAAAAAAAAGGTACGTCTGCATCTGGCCCATCTGGCGGAAGAATTTCGTGAAATGCAAGATGAGGACCAGAACCTCTCTGGCGTAAAATCGAAAGACATTAGTATGCGGTATGTTTAAATAAAAGATAAGAGCGCAGATTGAATGTTCACACATTTTTTTTTTCTTCAGCTGCAAAGTTTGCAATCGCACAATTCTTCTGCATAATTCCTAGACATTCAATGATGTACATATGAATTAAATTTAAGTTAACAAAAAAAAATCAAAAAGTAACGTAATTATTGCAATCAATATAAATTAATTTCAATTAATTAAACAAATGAACACGAAAACTGTAATCCGTGAAAAAAAAATCAGTACAAACGTCGTCATAAAATGAATATTTGCCTCGGACTGTTCACGACGGCTTGTTATACGGGCGCGCCGCGAGTTTTGATCTTTTTTTTTTCGTCGTCGCCGGCAGGAATGCAGAACGAGATGCTGTTACGTCATCGTGTGCACGAATGTAGACTCGAAAATCCGTGTCGTTTACCGTTGTATCGCGAACGCCGTCCCAATTGTAACATCTGCCCCTCGATTCTGCCTGAAACAGTTTTTTTTTGGGTAATAAAAAAAAATGTTTGTTGGTGAGAGAAGTGGTCGTGAACAGGTGTAAACTCGGTGGATTATTGTTCGCAGCTCGGCAGGTGTTCATTGGCGAACTCCTAAGAGGTACTCTAAACGAAATCAAACAAAAAAGAAATTATATGCACGAGATTGCAAGGAATGAAGTTCGCTTTGCAAAAAAACACTGATTGTGGGCAACTCGGGGTAACCCATGTTACTATTAACTTGATCAAGATTTACCTTGAGATTGGCCGTCGTGTGTCGCGAGCTACCGATTGCACAAATTATCGACAAGCGTTTATAAATGGGACTTAAGATTTACTTGTGTGTGCATGCGCGCGCGCGCGTGTGGTGTGTGTGTGTGTGTGTGTGTGTGTGTGTGTGTGTGTGTGTGTGTGTGTGTGTGTGAATAACCCAATGTATACTCGTGAATGAGGCAAAAGTAGATATCGAATGTGATATAGTATGAGCGCGTTAACGCAAAGCACGAAACATTTATTAATAATAACGCTGACTACAGTACATTTACGGAAATTAAAGAAAACAATATGACGTTGCCAACATATATCTTCTCATATCACCAATATTTTTACATTCTTGCAAGCAGTTGTTTCCGAGGTTGTTTCAAACTCAAATTAGTCGAAAAATACGCTCACCTTTTTTGAATGGTGAGGTCGCGTGCCGCGCGCGTGTGTATGTATATTTTCGCTACGCGTGCTGCCGTTTAGTCCCCCTCTTTTTTTTGTATTCAACTCCGCGAGTGTGAATGGGATTTCCTGCCACGGCTGAGGGTGTTGGTTAAAAATTTGTTCAGGTATATGAGCGTGCGAAAAGGCAATGAATGAAAGATCTTCAAGTTGTTTTTTAAGTAAGGAGGGAATCAAAATTAGCTCGTTCTATATAATTATGAGCTGTAACATATCATTTTTTTTTATTGCGAATTATAAAAATAAAAACCTCTAAAAAACGCAGGTTACTATAGAAGCAACTTATCAGCTCTATATATATTGCTGATTTCTTTTTTTTAAATCCTCTCGAGGCAAAGTATTATCAAAGATATACTGTTCGTGTGCATTTCCAGCAAATATATATCTCGCGTAATTTTCGCGCTTAGCAACAATACACTCGCACTTCGTCGAAGTGTCTTGCGTTAAACGCTGACGCGTCGAACTTTCGTATACTCGACATTATCAACGAACGTAGACCACTTAATTAAGCGCCTATGTACTCGTTGACAAACTACACAGAACGCGCGACAATGATTCGCCTCTTGGTTTTCGTAATTACGCGTAACGCTCCGATATATCAAGTGGCAAACTATATGCTTGAGCCGTGGAAAGCAGAAAACGCAGATGCGTCGAAATTGCAGTTGACGACCGATGCAAGAGGCGCTATATATAAAAGCAGAAAGTGTGTGTATCTCTTTGTCCGTTTCTTTTTCTCGTTCGATTTTACCTGTTGAAACGCGGATCAAAGGGTGCGATTCATGCAGAAACCCGCTTTTTAATTTAACACGCAATTAGTCAGCCCCGCTGGATTCCCAAATTCACAACGACGTGACAAAATACCTCTCGATTACCCCCCAAACAACTTTATTACGCCCCCTCATAATGGCCCAATTTTTTCTACAACACACCTATTCATCACCCCTCAAGAACCACCAGCAACGGGGACTCACAATAGGCCCATTCTTCCATACTCTCACCACAGGTGGCCCCTAGCCACGAGCCACCGCGGTATAAGGTTTTCGGATCGCAGCGCCCCCTGGTGCTGCGGTATCAGGTCCACTGCGGTATCTGGTACCTCTTCTACTGACGTGACGATCCCAAAATTGTAAGGATATGGAATATTGGTATACAAGGATAAACTTTTTGAATTGCATCCGAATTAAACACATAGGATGATAATGAAGGATTACAACTGATGTTTAATAATACAAGAATCCATATTTATTAACGAAAATAGATGTGTCGCAATTGTATTGAAAACGCGACGCATATTTTTCCACATGTAAAGTAATAACGCAAAAAAAAAAGAAATAGCGCACTTATTCGAGATATACTTTTATGCAGTAAAGTGCATCGTATTTACGCTTTACTTTAGACGACCGTATAGCTGTCGCATGATATACATATGCTGAAGCAGCGCATCGTCGACAATGATATGCTTACAACCTTCACAACTGTGACTGTGAATGCATAGAGCAGTTCGTATACGCTCTCGCCATCGCGGATTGGCCTGCAATGACGAATGCCGCGATCGTCCGCGGCTTCTCTTCCTCTCTATTCCCTCCCACTTGGCACTGTTCTCGTGGCTTTTTATACCCACTCTTTCATCGGCCGTCTCCCACGCAGCTACTGCAGCCGCGACACCCGAGCGAGAGAGAGAGATAATTGATACTTTCGGCACACTGCAAAAAGAGAAGAATATATCACTTGGTTTCCCTTTTGGATTATTAGGCTTATCGTTTTCTAAACCGGTTTTTATGGGTTTGTCAGCAGCGACGATACGCGCGAAGCAGGGGAAGCAGTAGAAACTAAAAGTTCTGCAATTATTCGCGATCGTTCAGTAATCTAAGACAATTGCATCGTTATAGTTGAATCTTTATATCGGGCGATTGTGATTATGTCAAATTCTATGGAAATGGAACGATTGAACGTCTGGCTGACTCAGCATTGGAAGGTAATTTTTTTTTGTCTCTTATCTTATCGAAATATTTTTTCAGAGATCTAGTCGGCGCATAGCTGTGGAATTGAATATTTCATCGACTGAGCAATCAAATTAGCACGCAGAAAACTAAAATGTTTGGAAAAAAAGAGAAACGCAGTATATATTCTGCAAATAGATTAAAAGACGTATCGTTGAATTATTAATCTACTAAAAGGTTTCTCCTCTTATCGGCAAAATTATAATTCAAAATAATTATAAAAAAAAAGACTTTTTGATTTGCACCTCACAGACGGTTTCGCTAACAGCGCAATGGTCGGGATCTTTTTTGATGGAACAGAGTTCAAAAGTTCAAGGGTGAGGTGTTCAGCCCCGTCGGCTTGACACGTTTGACAATATCGTTGCGACAATACGGGGGGCGGATAAGAGTCCCCGATGTGAGAGTCGAGCGCCCCCATCGATTGAGCCGGACTATAAGCATTGCACGAAACAAAGGGGCGCGAAAAGGCAACTATTCCGCGGTTCATTATTATCTGGAGAATTATAATTTTCACTCCCTTGCTCGCTTGGGTGCATAAATTAGTTCTTTGCGAACACGGAGACTCCGCATCGGCTGCAATTTTTTTTATCGGAATAGCCATCTCTCTTCCTCTCGCCTGTTGTGTTTACAATATCGCAGATTCGCCTCGAACGCCTGATTCGTCAATTCTGAATTTTTAATGAAAGGATATACGAATTTTAGTTGCTGAGTAATGAAGAACCCATGCGAATTACAATAAATGGAAATGGAATAAGGACGAAAGAAAAAAAAATTGAAGGCGGTAGAGCGAGAATCGATATGCGTGACGAAAATAAAATATGAAAGAAGAAGAAAAGGATAGAAAAAATTAAAAAAGCCGGAGACAGAAGGATCTATTAAATCGTTTGAACGTGCGACTCCCATAAATCTATTCGACTGCTGAATACCCCGAAGCTCGATGTTGTGCAATCGTTCATTATATGCCTATATGAATATACACGAGATAGACTATTTCATGACTTCATTTTTATTTTCTCGTTATTTAAATAAACGACTTTAGTTCACAAAGAAACGAAGGTACGACGGTGTGTATATTACAAGATAGAAGCAATAGACGCGGATAACGCAGTCGTCAAAAAGAAAAACAAAATTCTTTTCCGCGTAACACGGGTTCCTGATATATATGGCTCTCGACTGCTCGGACATAATTTATATGCTAATTTAGCGTGTCCCACTTACGTGCCGACAGGATTCCTTCCGACTTATTTCCAATTTTATTTCTACGGTCAATCTTACTATTGGTATATCGCGCTAAGTAAAAAAAAAATTTGGTTTTTTTTTTTGTTTCCTTTCGGTTTGCGCTTCTACACGTGTAATTAATATTTTATTCAATATGTGGGATTGGTGTTAGACATAAGAGTGTATGCGAGTATAGATGGGTCTGGTGACGTCATAGCTGAGTCCCAGACTATAGGGAAAGCGCAGGTAGAGGGAAGCGCCCTTTTCCCCTTGAGAGAGAGAGAGAAAGAGAGAGAGAGAGAGAGAGAGAGAGTACGTAGGCGGGGTAGTGTTTGGAGGGCTGCGCACTCGAGCAGAATGTTGTAGCGAGCGACCGTGTTATTCTTATTCTTTGTGTATCATTTAATAAAGTAAGCCATTATAGATCAATTGGGTGTCCATCCCTCATTCTCAACACAATGTTTTATAGCTCACCAAATAATGCAAATGGTTTGTTTCGTTATTTCTAATGATATAATAAAAAACCAGATTTTATAGTAACGTCCTTCATAGTAAACTCGAAATGGGGCCGTTTTGTCCCGGTGGGTCATTTTGCCCCACCTTCCCCTACCCCTTCTTTATTTTTCCACAAATATTACGTCAGCTTTCTCTAAACCGGAAAGAGGAGATTAAATCATCGATGGAAGTTTACGAAAATGAAATGGAAGAAATTCATTAGCCTCATTCGCAGGATATTACGTCCGAAGGGATCGTCCGAAAAGAAAAAACATCAAGATGTGCTTGGTGAAAGTGGTTTTGGAAGGAAGGTCAAGGCTAACCGTAGCCGAGGTACGTGTGTGTGGCTATATCAATTGGCGAAAAAAAAAGAAGCGAACACAGTAGAAAAAAAAAACAGCGAAAAAGGAGAAAAAAATCGATACGCGATTTCAAAACCCTACTGTTGGAATATACATATGAAATAACTTAGTTTCTCGTGAAACAAAAATCAATCGACTTGTAGAGAGCTCGGTAGAGAGAGTCTGCTACTTTT
>JAWWMK010010775.1:0-24452 GCA_035047105.1 Galeopsomyia nigrocyanea
TTAGATCACTTAACTTTTTTAATATCATGAATACCTATAATACCCCAAAACCCATCGTGCCCCAGGTTCCCCTACAAGTATGAAAAGTGGGGACTGCAGAGTGTCGTCGCGTGTTGGCGGGAATCGGAGTAAACATATGCACACAAACACAAACAAAGGTAACCCGAGCTGTCAGCTGGTCGTGTGTGCGGTTTTTACTCGCATGGGAACACGTGCGTCGGTTAACACCCTCTCTGCGTGGATTTATTGAACAATCATTCATCGCACCATGGGCAACATGTTAGCAACCAGACTCAGCGCGTAACAAGCGGTAATACAACGACTTTCGTCATTATTTTTTTGTAGTGTCGTAGTTTAGTCATTGAAAATGGCAAGTTATTGTTTTCAGTGTAATTTACATATAGTTACAACAATGATGAGTTTTTTAAATGTTTATTTTGTGGTTTGTTTTTGTTGCAGTTATCAAGAAAGACTTCCACTACCATTCTGTCAAAAAAGAAACCATTTGCCAAATTTGAGCTCGCCGAGGAGCAGAAGGCTGACATCAAAGAAGCATTCGATCTTTTTGACCCAGACGGTACTGGTAAGATTGCAACAAGAGAGTTGAAGGTAGCCATTCGAGCTTTAGGCTTTGAACCTTCTAGAGAGGAAATTAGAAAGCTTGTTGCAAGCATTGATCCTGACGGTCTTGGAAAGATATCATTTGAAGAGTTTCTTGACCTCATGTCGACTAAAATGGCAGAGAAGGACTCCAAAGAGGAGGTGTTGAAAGCTTTCCGCTTGTTTGATGATGATGGGACTGGGAAAATTACATTCAAGAACTTGAAGCGGGTAGCTAAGGAGCTGGGAGAAAATTTGACTGATGAAGAGTTGCAGGAGATGATTGATGAGGCTGATCGAGATGGTGATGGAGAAATCTCACAGGAGGAGTTTCTGAGAATTATGAAGAAGACTTGTTTGTATTGATGGATACTTGTTTATTTAATTGATATTTAAATTTATTCATAGTTCTATAGTCATGAATGGTTGTGTCACCATCAGTACATCAAATTTATAATGAATAAAATTTATAATGAGTAAAAATGGGACATTAATTTATAATACAGATATCTTTCACATAATAATTGGTTATTACTTAGCTAAATATTCCTTTTACTAATTTATACAAGAGTTTTCACTACTTTCTTCTTTAATTATTCTTGGTTGTTTATCTGATGTTACATAAAAAAAGAGAATCATTTAGTTTAGGCAGCAAGGAATAGTGATAGAAAGATTTGTTCAATTATAAGGTTTTTATGAGCATAAAAAATATATAATCTTAAATACAGTATAATATTTAAAAAATAATCTAATATTAGCTGGCTCCATTCTTTTTCACTGTTGTAACTGCTGCTGCTATTAACTTTCTCACTTGTTCTCCGTGAGCTCTGGCTTTTGATATACATTTGCGCAATAAATTCTGAGATATTGGAACTCCACCAGATTTATGTACAAAACACATATCTTTTTCATTGAATGCTATGGCAAGTGTACTCAAACAAAGTCGTTCTTCATCTTCTGTTGGGTCAGTAATGAGCAGTTGACTACAAATAAAAAAAATGTACTATGTTAATCAAATATCAAGTTAAAACCTATTATATGCTCAAATGTATTAATGACTTACTCTTCAAAAATTGCAAATGTAGAGCTTACTGCTAATTGCCTCAGTGGAACACTTATCCTCTGTTGTGGAATAACTTTTGTAGCTCCAGTTTCAGCAGTATATTCTACGGTTGGGAGAGCCACTGAAATAAATGTTTGTTAATAAGAACAATGCAGTTACTTAGGTTCCATATCAACAAAAAATATCTTACAAATCTTCAGTGCTGCCATCAAAGCTCCAACACATGCATCTATCACTGAACCATCATAATCTATGCAAATAAGGTCACAGTACAAAACCCACACAAGTTTGTCTTTGTGAATGCAAAGATCCTTCAAGTCTACAGCTTCGGAATTCACTAAAATCCTTTCCAACAGTTTTGACAAACACTGTGCTTCTTCACCAGGTGGTCCAGGACGAAATTTTGGAGAAGACAGTGGAATCAACTCAACATTTGGAACAATGTAACCATGGTCAGGTGTTTCAGCTTTTGGAGTTCCAAGTTCCTAACATAAAAAATCAATTGGTTTACTTTGAAATATTGAACTGATTCTTATATTCATTGATCCCTATTCAAGGAGAGAACTTACAGCTTTTATACCACATACAACAGATGTGTTACCAATTTTGAATACTGCTGAGCTATCTGCTTGTGTGATTGATCCAACATTGACACTCACTGGACGAAATGCAGTAAATTCTCTACCATCTGGTCTCACACTTGAGGCCTACAAATAAATGCAAGTCTTTATATTTACAATTTATCTATATGAAATAGTTTTCATTAAATAAAACGCTTAAATTATACTTACAAAGTGATCGCGGAGATACTTTGCTGGGTGAATCGTTCTGCAATAAACAAAAATTTGTTAATGAACTCCAAATACGTAAATAATAAAAAAACAAAACAAAAATTATTACTTGAATTGCGTCTCCATCGTTCAAATCTACAAAATCACAGCTAAAATAAACCGAAAATTTACTGAACGCTCATAAACATGCTTCTGTTTTGTTTACAAAAAAGTAAGGTTACAAAATAACGTGCGCGCGCCGGCCGAAATATTAAACCACGTGCGCTTTTGATCGCGGATTCAGTCCGGAAAAATGGCAGCAGCGATCAGATTGCAGCGTGCAATTCGGCTCGGGAAAACCTCGTTTTCCCTTCCGATAACGAAAGTCAACAAATTTTACAGTCACCATTCGTTAACCAGGTGTAGGCAAAATGTTTCAGGTATGTATCAGTTGATTTGTATCTTTTATTTTCATTTTTAATTGCATTAAACGATTGCGGTAGGGTTATGAATCCATATCAGCGTATACCGTTCTTTCTAGAAATATTTAGAACAAAATTAATTGAAATGTGTGAGTGGGCTGCATTACTCTATAATGTACTGAATTTTTGTTAAATGACCTGATTATTTTTATTCATTTTACAAGTCATTATGATAATTTACATCAAGAATATTCAAAAACGAAATATTTCATCATTCCATTAAAAAAATAGCATATACATATGTAGGTAGCTATTGTGCAATTCAAAACAATTGACACGTACCAATATCTATTTTTTTTGTTTAGGAGCACTATTCAACAAGCAAGCAAGATTTCTTTCTTCGCAAGCTGAACCAAAAAATGAAACAGGGGTACCTGAAACAGAATCAGAAGATCGCAGTATCATCAAAGACACTGAGAAAGCTATTGGTAATTTATTATTTATCTGTCTGTGAAAGCTTAATGATTTTCAGAAACATGCCATGCATCATAATTTGTTTTTTTAAGGTGAGACTTCTAAGCATGAATTCCAATCTGAAACACGCATGCTGTTGAATATTGTAGCAAAATCTCTGTACTCTGATAAAGAGGTAAGGTTTTTACAATTGCAGCTCCTATTTTAAATATTTTTGTGAAGTATTAATCAATGCTGCTTTATTTATCAAGGTATTTATTCGAGAGCTTATTTCTAATGCAAGTGATGCCCTAGAAAAGTTAAGATATGTGAGAACAGCAGAAAATTTATCTGTGGAAGAAGGTGGAGATAGAGGTTTGGAAATTCACATAGCTACAGATAAACAAAATCGCACAATCACTATTCAAGATACTGGCATTGGCATGACCAGAGAAGAATTGATTTCAAATTTGGGAACTATTGCTCGTTCTGGATCAAAAGTAATTATTTTGAAATAACATTTGCTGAATGTGATTGTAAGTTTTAAATTTATTAATTTTTTGTACAGGCCTTTTTGGATCAATTAAAAGACAAAAAAGGAGCTGATGAAGCATCTACTATCATTGGTCAATTTGGTGTAGGATTTTACAGTGTTTTTATGGTAGCTGACAAAGTTGAAGTCTTCACAAAGTCATACAAAAAAGATGCAGAAGGTCTCTATTGGGTTTCTGATGGGTAGGTTTCCATTTTCTTGTCCATCTAAAGTTTTTATTTGTTATTATTGTCAATAACATATTCATTGCAGATCTGGTTCGTATGAAATTTCAAATGCTGAAGGTGTTCAACCTGGTACTAAAATTGTGATTCATTTACGAGCTGACAGTCGCGAATTCAGTGACGATGAAACCATTAATGGTAAATTTTACGATAATTTAACGTTAATTCTAATAATCAGTATTTCTTTCCATGACTTTTCATTTTTGTAGGTATTATCCAAAAGTACAGCAATTTTGTCGGAAGCCCCATTTTTGTCAATGGAAAGCGAGCAAACACTTTGCAAGCGTTGTGGATGATGGATCCAAAAGATGTAACGATTGAACAGCATACGCAATTTTATCGTTTCATCGGCAACTGTTACGACGAGCCAAGATTCACACTACATTACTCGACCGACGTTCCCGTTAGCATACGAGCCCTCTTATATTTTCCCGAGGGCAAACCAGGTCTTTTTGACTTAGCCAGAGATTCCACCATTGGCGTTTCGCTTTACAGTCGAAAAGTGTTGATTCAAAATAAAGCTGACGATATTCTACCGAAATTTCTTAGATTCGTCAAAGGAGTTGTCGATTCCGAAGATATTCCTTTGAATCTTAGCAGGGAATTGCTGCAAAACAGCGCTTTGATAGCGTAAGATTAATTGATTGAATATTCACATGGAATATTTGAATGATAGTAACAAATATTTTATGTATTTTTAGAAAGTTGAGGAGCGTTCTAACATCTCGAATTATAAGATTTTTGCAAGATCAGGCCAAGAAGAATCCTGAGGAGTATTTGAGATTCTATACAGATTATGGTACTTTCTTTAAAGAAGGAATTATTACAAGCACTGATGATACTGGAAAGGTAAAAATGAATCTAAATAAATGTTCTTAATAAATTTAGGAAAAAATTATGTTTCTTTATACATATTTTATTTTCATTTCACAGGAAGAAATTTCCAAGCTCTTGAGATATGAAAGCTCCAAAAATCACCCAGGCGAGGTGATTAGTCTTCCCGAATATTGCGAGAGACTTACAAATGAACAGAAATATATTTATTATTTGTCTGCTCCAAAGTATGTACTTTCTTTCAATTAGTGATGTGTGCAAAAAAATATTTGTTGCCAACTCATTTTTTATTCTGATTGTAGTCGAACTTTGGCTGAACAATCACCTTACTATGAATCGTTTAAAAAACGTAACTTGGAAGTTTTATTCTGTTATGAGCCATATGATGAGCTCGTTTTGATGCATCTGAAACGGTTCAAATCTTATGACATTATGTCCGTTGAAAAAGAGATGCATGAAGATGCATTAAAAGAAGATAAAGAAAAAACAGGTAAAAAATTGTATTCTGTAACTATTATTTGTGCGATCGCACTATTTGTGTTTCGTTGAATTATTTAATTCTGGAATGCGATTGTTTTCTTTGTAGCTCTAATCAATGAAGATGAAATAAAAGATCTTACAAACTACATGAAAAGGACTTTGAAAAATAAAGCTCACGACGTTAAAGTTACCAATCGTTTGGAGTCTCATCCTTGTGTCATCACTGTTCAAGATATGGCTGCAGCCCGGCACTTCATTCGTACGAAAAGCCATCAATTTGATGATCAAATGCGTTACAGTCTTTTGCAGCCTCGATTGGAAATCAATCCAAATCATCCGCTGATAAAGAAACTGATGAAATTAAAAACTTCAGATGAAGAAATTGCTAAACTGTTGATTGAGCAGGTAATTATTTTAAGAATCTGTTATATACACATCCATTACGTTTTCATGATAAAATTTATAAAAATGAAAAAAAATTTCCAGCTATTCACGGGAGCAATGATCAATGCTGGTTTGGTAGAAGATTCACGAAGCCTGCTGCTATCAATGAATCAATTGCTGACTTTGATTTTCGAGAAACAAAAGGATTAATTTACTTAAATAGTTATATTTTAAACAAGTAAGTTTAGCATATGTTTCATTTGTAAATATTTTATTAAGACGTACAAATATAATTTTTTTTTACACGAAACTACTTGCACTATAATATGTAAAAATCTAACAGTTGGACTTCTGTAACCAAATAAAACCTTGTTCCGTCATTGAAAAAGCTACCTTATTATTATCTTTATCTTATTATTTTTATCTTGTGCACTCAAAGATAATTTTTAGTTACTTCTTTCACAGTGAACAATAATTTATAAACATGTAGTTTCGTTCTTTTTTTTAATTTCAATAATTTATTGATTTTTTTTCGAAAATACACTCAACCAAACCTTGTCAAAAAAAAAAGTTGAAATCATTTCGAAATTCTTAAAAACTATCATTTGAAATTGTATCCAATCCTGTACCTTAAAGGTTTTTGTAAGGGAGTGTACTTTGCGACCATCTGACTGCTCAACCGCTCATCTGGCCGACTCTTATAATCTCGATGAAATTATAGGACGCAGTGAGTTGTACGCTCTCTCCGCGTGTGGGTTGTAGCAGAAGCTTCAACCAAAAAAGTATACAATAATCGAAATTTTCAAGCCATATTGATCAATTTTTATCAATATGATCAAACAAATTTAGATTGACTACTTTGGTATCTTACACATATATATAAAACTGAATTGGAGTTTTGGTGACGGGATCCGTAAAATTCGAACCGGTTAAAATTCTTTTCTATATTTAGTTTTGAGGCAAACATGTTTACTCGCTCCTGATTGTTCCAGTTTAAAAGGAATCGTCTGTGTGTTTTATTATAAGGAAGTGCTATTACAATACTATCTTGCACAGACGAGAAAAATGTTATTATTATCCACAAAAAAATAGCGTATCTTTTGAGGAAAAATACTAGCGTATTCATATATAATTCCCATACATGAAATTTATCTACTTTAATCGCTGACTAAAGTATATAATACTTTCACCGCGAATAAAGTTTGTCTTTATCTAATCGTCCATTCAACCGAAGATTATAAACAGAAAAATTTGCACAGAAGGTCAGATTCATTCAATGAATAGTGTGGATTCATAGTATAGTAGTTATTAAAGTGACGTGGCACACGAGTTTCCAATAATTCAACATTGCAGTTTGAAAAATCACGCTTTAAAAATGCACATAGCGCGATAACATATTATTAAACGTCGCAGTAAGTAGTCAGTTTGCGTTCTTGTGTCGCGTCGCGCGGAGATATGTTGGTCGTCTGATGAGCGACAAGTTAATGCTGTGATTGTTGTGTGGTGCAACTGCTAAAGTTATTACTTTAGACGTTGATAATTGTAACTGAAGTGTCGTACCTGTCAATTGCTCAGATAATGAAATTGGATTTAAAAGTTGAATGTGGTTCAGAAATACAAGAGTATTGATCATCGCATGTAGGTTACATTATATTTTTATACATTTGTTTCAATCATCACTGTATGATAAAACTGCTCGAGTTGCATTATGTAATCACTATCGAATTACAAAATTTCAAATTGATCAATTACGTCGATCTGCATTGCGTGCACTTCTTAGGAAAATTACAGTCCATTTTTATGTTTATGTATTTAGTTTTTTGAATAGAAACATCATAAATTTCATCAAAATTTTTAAAAAGAAGCTTGATACGAATCGTATGAAAATCACTTTTTTCCACGTGCAGTTCATTAATATTCATTAACAAAACCGTGCATAGTCTATATTCAGATCTGCTCTTATAATGGTTGGATGGCTGCTGAGCTGAAACCAGTTTATAACGTTGTTTTGCTTGTGCGGTCTGCCGGCAGTTTTATCGTATTTACTCATGATTTTGCCGACTAATCAAGGCATCAGTATGATACTTGTTCTGTAGCTGCAGCGTGCTTTATGTGAATTTTAAAATTGCATTTGGTTTTTTTAAAAATAGCGAGTATGATAAAAATTAATAATTAGTATTATTTATTCGATTCAAAAAGTAATTATAAGATATAAAGATTAAAATATTAATTATTTTTAGATATAAAAATCTATAAAAAAAGTAGTGATGAACTATAGAGCGTGACAAATTTAAATTCACAATAAAATGCTTTTCACAATACTACTGAGCATTGTCGTTGCACTTTGCTTATTTCACTATTACATACGATATGGAAGGATTGGAAAATACGTTAGTGAATTGCCAGGACCAAGAGCATTGCCAATAATTGGCAATCTGTTGATGTTCATGGTACCACACGGTAAATACTCGAAAAAAATTAATTTTTGCGTAAAATATAAGCTTTTTAAAATTTCATTAATTTAGATCAATTGTGGTACTTGATGAGAAAAATGAACGACGAATATTACCCGATTTATAAAATATGGAGTCCCACGAAAGCTGTCATAAATATACGTCATCCGGACGATATTGAGGTGTGTAATATTTTGATATCAAAAATTGACATTTTTGTAAAAGCAACGTAGCGAATATTTTTATTGGTCTAATACAGGTATTATTGACAAGCACGCAAAATATTTCGAAGAGTCTTATTTATGAATTTCTTCATCCATGGTTTGGAACAGGTTTACTTACAAGCACAGGTGAAACATTAATATAAGAATGAAATATTTTATTTTTTTTTACGTTGCCTTTATTAATTTAAATACGATTATCAGGGGAAAAGTGGCATCATAGACGGAAAATTTTGACTCCCGCTTTTCATTTCACTGTACTGCAAAAATATATGGAAATTATTGTTGAAAATGATGATAGAGTCATAAAATCACTGAGGGCAGAAGGTGAATCTGTTCAAAATATTTTAGCGATTATATTGAACTACACTTTGAATGTTATTTGTGGTAAATAATGTATAATCGATTTATATCTCACCGTTGTAATAAAATTATGAGTTATAGATTTTAAATGTATTTTTTGTAGAAGCAGCAATGGGAACATCACTAGAAGGGAAAAAAGAATTTCAAGCTAAATATAGAGGTGCCGTTCACACTATGGGTGACATATTGCTTTACAGGTAAAATTATAATTTGAAGAGTAATATTTTCTTACCCGTTATAATCACTAATTTGTATGATTTATTTTTTCAAGATTAACAAAACCGTGGTTTAAATCGGAGCGAGTATTCGCTTGGTTCGAAAAGGGTAGGCAGCAGAAGGAAGCTTTAGAAATTTTACATGGATTCACTTCGCAGGTAGACGAATCTTCCATTAGTTTCTAATTGTTAATGTAAGCGCAGATTAACAAAATGTTAATTGACGTACGTTTGTATTTAAAAAAACAATTATCGTTACTGGAAATTGTAGAAGCTTGAAGTTTGACTTTTTTTATTTTCACTTCGTTTATTGCAGATTATAAATGAAAGAAAAGAATACCACAAGAAAACAGAGAATAAATTTTTGGAAAAAGTTCATGATTACGTTATGCACGATGACGAATCTTCAAACAAAGAAGTTTTTGGGAGTGAGTATTATATGCACAAGTTCTCACACATTGAGTTGAATAAAGAATTTTACAGAAAATCCTGATATATGATCAACAATTTAATTTATCGTATAAAAAATTATAATTTATTTTCAACAATTTTTTAGTTAAGAAAAAACGTTTGGCAATGTTAGATCTTTTGATAGCTGCTCATCAGAACGGACAAATCGATGAGCAGGGAATAAATGAAGAAGTAGATACTTTTATGTTTGAGGTCAGTGAAATAATAATTTTAGTTATGGAAAATGAAAAATAATATCTGAGCATTGCAAATGCGAGACAATTGATATATTTAAAAAATAAATGGTTCAGGGTCATGACACTTCAGCGATGGGAATTTGCTTCGCCTTGTTGTTACTTGCAGAGCATAAGGATGTTCAGGTATATTATATTTTAGAATCTAACTCTGAAGTTTCTCAATTAAATATTCAAAAATATTTGACAGTCCACTCTGTTTTACAAAAAATGATTGTCACTCTGTAATAAAAATTTAATAGGAACGTGCCCGAGCAGAAATCAATCAGGTCCTTTCCGAATCGAATGGTACAATGAATATGACGACGCTTCAACGTTTGAATTATCTTGACAGATGTATAAAAGAATCTCTACGTCTTTATCCCAGTGTACCGTTTATATCACGAGACGTTACCCACGACATGCAGTTCAGTAAGAAATAATCACATTTTTTAGTCATTGAACGAATGTAATGATGAAAATAATAAAAATTTTACCTTTTCAGAGAACTATTTGATTCCCAAAGGTGCAATTGCCCACGTGCATGTTTTTGATGCTCATCGGGATCCAAACTTTTGGCCGGAACCAAATAAGTTTGACCCCGATAGATTCTTACCTGAACGGATACAAAAGCGTCATCCATTTTCTTATATTCCATTTAGCGCTGGCTCGCGAAACTGCATCGGTAAATATTTACTTCAAGAATAAATTATGTTTATTTTTATTATCATTGAATGAAAAAAATGATAGTATTAATTTGTAAGTAATCAATTTTTATAACTTTTGCAGGTCAGAAATTTGCTATGATGGAGCTAAAAGCTGTGATCGCTCATTTACTCCAAAATTTTTATTTAGAACCTATTGATCTCGCACACGAAATACCAATCATTGCCGATTTAGTTATTCGACCAGCTCGACCGATTTATATGAAGTTCGTGCCAATTCAAAGAGACGAATAATTGAGTTGAGCGTTGTACAAAATGTGGAAATCGATAGTGTCCGCATCAATAAAAATATAATTTTATGCACCTATCGCGTGATTACGAAATAAAATTATATCTTTTTTTACAAAATTTGTATTTTTTATAACAAATGAATTATTAGATCATACGAAGTCATTTTTTTATATATCTCGAAACATATAAATTGTGCATTATCGTAAAATGCACGCACATTAATTAAAAAAGTGTTCTCTTAAAAAATCATTCACGCCAACTTATTTTCAATATTCTGAAGATCAGATTCAAGAAGTTCTCATCCCGCAGCTTCATCATCTTCCGACGGCGACGAATTTGTTTGATTTTCAATCTGTTTTTTTTTTTTGAAGAGTTTTTATTCAAAAATAAATGCTATTACATATATCTGCATTTTATAACTGGTGTGCTGAATAATGCACTACAGTAATTAGCTTATTTTCTACGGGTCGCATGGTCACTCTGGACGCTCACAATCATACATTACTAAGATTTTGACAATAAGTGAACTAAAATTTTTGTTACTATATAAATAAGAATATTTAAATTGTATCGCGTTTTTAATAATTTGGACTATGGAAAAATGAGGTAAAACCATTTAAAATACATTTTCTTTGCTCTGAAGCGGCTGGTAACTTAAAACTAAAACTTAAAACTAGTGAGAAGAATCTTGTTGCATCTCAATATCAACGTCATCATCGTCAATATCAGGCAAATCGCAATTCACATAATGAGTTGTAACCACAGTCGCGAAAACCCCAGACGTACGCCTTTGTTTCGCAGTACAATCCATTTTGAGAAGAAACATCATGTACTGCTCGTTCGCGATGAAATGCTCATAAGTCAAGCATTCGGAACATTTCGTTCCGCAAACTTTGAGATGCTCGGACCTGAAGTGTTTCTGGTTGTAAATGTACAAGTGACATTCTGCTCTCAAAGTGCATTCTTTCGCGTGATCGATGCTGTTTTTGAATCCTACTACCCCGCAATCGATACCGTCGCAATTGTGTTGAGACATCAGCAACATCAAATTATTGCGAAACTTCTTTCTCGCCTTATCGTCGATTCGATTCAACGATGGTGTTGTCAGCGATAACGAGATTGGATTTGACGCATTTATCTCTGATTGTTGATCGATTTGATTGATTGACGGTAGCGCCGTCAATTTCGAAAACGAATGTGACAGATTGAACTTTGGTTTTTCGTCCTGCTTCTTGGATATGTGTAGTGTCTCATGCCAAGTCTTCGCGGTTTCTTCGACTCCCTCGGCTTGTTGTACTTTCTGTTCTTGTTGCTGCTTGTCCTCTTCTTTCACCACCGCTAAAATTATCAATTTAGTTTTTTTAAATAAATTTTTAGTAACACTGTCGCTAATTCAATTGCCAAACGATCTACCGATTCAAAACGTTATTAAATACAATTTTTTTCCCTTTTGAAGCAAAGTAACTTCGCGAAGTTCAAATAAATAAATTTTCAAGCCCACATTATATTTTACCAAACAAATAAAGTCAATACTCAATCAACTCACCATGTATATCACAGTTTCGTCGACAGCTCGCGACGAATTGCTTGCTTGGTTAGCGATTCCGTGCGAAATCTGAGTACATATGTCTCTTACAGCTCGCCATTTCCCAGAATTCTTCGTCACAGAATTCACAGGAGTACTTCGAATTTTTCGGTAAGCATTGGTTCTGATGACGTAATAGAATTGATTTTGAGCCGATTCGATTTGCCACATTCGCGGCATTTGTATGGTCTATTAATCGCTATAAAAAACATTGATTAACCGTTGGATACGTTACAAAATTTCTGCAAATGTTAAAACGTAAATAAATGAAGAGCGAGATATCAACAAGCTTATAGTTTGTTAATGTCAATGTGATGAACAGTCGTTTTGGTTAGTCGCTTTGATTGAATCGTGTAGTCGTGTGCATCGTCGGTACAAATCCTTTATTAAAGTTATCGCTTGGTGGAGTACCTGGAAGAATAGTATTCTAGCTGCCGCGAACACTGCTGTCTACGGTGACATGACTTTAGCGCAAGCTGGCGTCATTGCCTTTTATTGTTGGGCATTTGCGGCTATTATCGTAGTGGCTATTGTAATCGTAGCAGTCGTAGTCGTGAATGATTATGGCTTTACAGAAGGTTCAGAGGTTGACCCACCTGAAGAAGATTTCCCCACTATCGCCGGCGTTGGCGAATTCGATTACCATGCTTCGATTCATCGGAATAATGTACATTACTGCAGTGGTGCTTTAATAGCACCATACTTCATACTCACTGTGGCACAATGCGTGCACAATTTCGTTAATGATCAAATAGAAATATCAAAAATGAAAGTATACGTTGCCATACGCCATGTCCCCGCTTATTGTGCATGTGGTTACGCTGTTGAGAATATTACAACTCACCCCGGCTTCAAAGCTAAACGACTCGACTACAGCATAGCAGTTTTAAAGGTAAGGGTAGGGGCTTAATTGTTATTCTAATTTTATTACGGAGTTCCAATTTATCCAAGTGAAAATATTATGAAACCGTCGTATTTTATTTGACGTGGATTATTTTATATTACTTCAATTGTAGTTGACAGAAAAGGTAACTCAACCCCCATTTGCGCATCCTATTGCTTTACCGAACTCGACAATGAACATTGAGAAAACCACAGTGCTTGTCAGCGGTTTTAGAAGTTACTATCCGACGATGGTGCGAACCGATATGACAAAAAGCAATATGACAGTCATTGAGAACAATATCTGCGAGAGCCATTTTACTGCGAAAATTCTAACTACGGGAAATTTCTGCGTAATTCCGTCTCCTCGATGGAGATCTTGTCAAGTAAGTTACACGTGGTAAACACACCTATACATTATTGCTATAGTATAAATGAATAATTTTTTTTTTCGTTGACTGACGTAGGGGGCACAGCGGCTACTACTGATGAAATTCTCATCGGATTGTATATAATGCAGAATCCTAAGGGTTGCGAAAAAGATCTACCAGAGATTTTTGTTGATGTCTCGAAATACGTAAATTTCATCAAAAATGAAATTAAATAAGATGATGAGAATGGCGGCGATGGCAACATAATTTTTAACTTAATTTCAAAAATTCTCTCACATGTTAATTTTATCTTTCGGTGTTTTGAAAAATTCAATGTGTGTATTATCAATCCCTCGATAGTATAAGGAACACTTGATGAATGATTCTTGGTCCATGAATTCTCCGTCGTCGAGCAAAGTTACGGCTTCACGTGTTTTGTGATACAATTGATTCCACTCAAAATTCTTCTCCCAGAAACAAAATTATGACATTGAACACTTGAATATTCAATTTAACATAATTTCCCGAATAGCACAAAACTTTTTAAAAACGTTTTCTGAAAAACCTAGAGACGTTTACAACTTTTGGTGAAAAAAAACATTTTAAAAACGTTTTTAAAACGTAAATTATACTTCGCCTCGTTCTCGAGATTACAATATGTAATACCCCCTTCGCCCCTGAAGAATCGCAGCGTGTTCAGAGATATTTTAAAGTAAAAAAGCGGCTGATGATAGCAGCGGCACTACAGCACCACCATGCCTGGTTTTTGCACGATGACGAATCTTCAGACAAAGAAGTTTTTGGAAGTGAGTATTATAGGCACAAGTAATACAGACATTGAGTTGAATAAAGAATTTGACAGAAAATCATGATACATGATCAAGAATTTAATTTATCGTATAAAAAATTATATTTTATTTTTAACAATTTTTTAGTTAAGAAAAAACGTTTGATGGCAATGTTAGATCTTTTGATAGCAGCTCGTCAGGATGGACAAATCGATGAACAGGGAATAAATGAAGAAGTATAGATACTTTTATGTTTGTAAGTCAGTGAAATAATAATTTTAGCTATGCATGGAAAATGAAAAATAATTTCTAAGCTTTGCAAATACGAGATGATAATTGGCAAATATGAGATAATTTATATATTTAAAAAATAAATGGCTCAGAGTCATGATACTTCAGCGATGGGAATTTGCTTCACTTTGTTGTTACTTGCAGAGCATAAGGATGTTCAGGTATACTATTTTAGAATCGAACTTTGTCGTCTCTCAATTAAATAATCAAAAATATTTGACAATCCACGCTGTTTTATGAAAAATGATTTTTACTCCGTAATAACAATTTACGTGCCCGAGCAGAAATCAATCAGGTCCTTTCCGAATTGAATGGTACAATGAATATGACGACGATTCAACGTTTGAATTATCTTGACAGATGTATAAAAGAATCTCTACGTCTTTATCCCAGTGTACCGTTTATATCACGAGACGTTACCCACGATATGCAGTTCAGTAAGAAATAATCACATTTTTTAGTCATTGAACGAATGTAATGATAAAAATGATAAAAAGTTTACCTTTTCAGAGAACTATTTGATTCCCAAAGGTGCAATTGCCCCCATGCATGTTTTTGATGCTCATCGGGATCCAAACTTTCGGCCGGAACCAAATAAGTTTGACCCCGATAGATTCTTACCTGAGGGGATACAAAAGCGTCATCCATTCTCTTATATTCCATTTAGCGCTGGCTCGCGAAATTGCATCGGTAAATGTTTCCTTCAAGAATAAATTATGTTTATTTTTATTATCATTGAATGAAAAAAATTATAGTATTAATTTGTAAGTAACCAATTTTTATAACTTTTGCAGGTCAGAAATTTGCTATGATGGAGCTAAAAGCTGTGATCGCTCATTTACTCCAAAATTTTTATTTAGAACCTATTGATCTTGCACACGAAATACCAATCATTGCCGATTTAGTTATTCGACCAGCTCGACCGGTTTATATGAAGTTCGTGCCAATTCAAAGAGACGAATAATTGAGTTGAGCGTTGTACAAAATGTGGAAATCGATAGCGTCCGCATCAATAAAAATGTAATTTTTTGTACTTATCGCGTGATTACGACAAAAAATTATATCTTTTTTTACAAAATTTGTATTTTTTATATCAAATGAATTATCAGATTATACAAAGTTATTTTTTATATATCTCGAAACATATAAATTGTGCATTATCGTAAAATGCACGCACATTAATTAAAAAAGTGTTCTCTTAAAAAATCATTCACGACAACTTATTTTCAATATTCTGAAGATCAGATTCAAGAACTTCCCATCCCGCAGCTTCATCATCTTCCGACGGCGATGAATTTGTTTGGTTTTTAATCTGTTCTTCCGATTCAGTTGAAAGTTGCATCTTAGTATCAACGTCATCATCGTCAATATCAGCCAAACCGCAATTCAAATAATGAGTTGTAACGCCAGTCGCGAAAACCCCAGACGTACGCCGTTGTTTCGCAGTACAATCCATTTTGAGAAGAAACATCACGTACTGCTCGTTCGCGATGAAATGCTCATAAGTCAAGCATTCCGAACATTTCATTCCGCAAACTTTGAGATGCTCGGACCTGAAGTGTTTCTGGTTGCAAATGTGCGAGTGACATTCTGCTCTCAAAGTGCATTCTTTTGCGTGATCGATGCTGTTTTTGAAGTCAACTACCCCGCAATCGATACCGTCGCAATTGTGTTCAGACATCAGCAACATCAAATTATTGCGGAATTTCTTTCTCGCCTGATCGTCGACTCGATTCAACGATGGTGTTGTCAGCGATAAGGAGATTGGATTTGACGCGTTCATCTGTGATTGTCGATCGTTTTGATTGATTAACAGTAGCGTCAACAATTTCGAAAACGAAAGCAGTTCTGAATGATTTCGTGCAGCCGTTTTATTAGAAAAACATCCAAAAAGTCACGATCGAAATTCAGGTTATAAAATCAATAATAAACAAGAGCACGCTCACGTTTGTTTTGTTTACATCGATGACAGCTGGATTTATTATTCAATTTCTAATTTTTTTTTCTGACTAAATGGCTGCACAGAATTATCCGGAATTGCTTTAGCGCAAACTACGTACCAAAAGGTATTTTTCATAAATCTGTTGAATCTCAATTTTGTTTGATCAGAAAATAATCGTGGAGCAAAGGGTCGCCTGTTTTAACATGTATTTATATATCTACATACGTGTCCGGGGGGGCCTTAAATGAAAAAAATTTTAACGATATGTAATTTTCATGAAGTTTTAAGCATTGATTTTCACTCCCATCTTTCATCGAAACTCAATAACTAAGAATTTTTCAAGGAATTCCAAAAATACTGAATTTTTCATGAAAATATGGTAAAAAAGTGAAAACATAAATTGAAATATTTCGAAAGCTGATGATCCGGGCAATAAACTTGCACCATACCAACACAATAAGCAAGATCTGTGTCCAATTTCAGATCAATCCAATGAAAATTACTCTATTTATCGAACAAACAAAATAGAAAGGATATGATATATAACAGTTGAGGTACGCATGTGAAAGTAGCTCTGTTTACCCTCTGCTTAATTTTTATACGTAGCTTTTTTAACCATTATATTAGACGATTGTACGGTAATCATTGGAAAATCATTATGTTTCGAGAGCCCAAAGAAGTCATCGGTACTGTAAACTATTGGTTTAAAGTGGCTGAGTTCGTAAGTTCAATGTGATTAAACTTATCGAAAAATTACTCAACCTATTTTCTTGTTTACCGCTACATAAATCATTTCAATGAAGGTGGCCTGTATGAATACAGTGTTTTATGTTGACATTTACTACAAATGGTGCGTCTTAGGATGGTTTATAATCTCAGGCGCTTTGGTGATTGCATATCTAATCGAGCAACCGAATTTTGGACTGGTCAGCCGTTTGAAAACACGCCAATTTTGTGAAATACGTCATCTCATACATCGATTATGTATTTCAGGAAGTCACTCTTTTATCATGCTACTTAATGCCTATGAGCACTGCACTATGGGATATGTCCATTAAGAACCGGGCGAAAGGTATCATTTGTACGAGGTTTTTTTCTTTATTTTTAAAAATAAGTTCTATCATAAGTAAGGTTAATTTGAATGTTTTGTCTTT
This sequence comes from Galeopsomyia nigrocyanea, assembly GCA_035047105.1. Classification (NCBI taxonomy): domain Eukaryota; kingdom Metazoa; phylum Arthropoda; class Insecta; order Hymenoptera; family Eulophidae; genus Galeopsomyia; species Galeopsomyia nigrocyanea. The sequence continues at coordinate 17,688 of JAWWMK010010775.1, forward strand.
CATACAGCAATTATAATGTTCATCGATTTTATTTCTCTTGTCAAGATCAAAAACCAAGAATAAAGGAAAATTTAGTTAGTAATTTTGTTTTATTGAAAAAATATAGTTTGAACATTCTCTTGACTTAACAATTTAACATATTCATCGATTCATTAAATATCCTTTTCAAGTTGATTTGTTCGAAGATGACTTATTTGAAGATACCGATTTATCGCCTGTATTTTTTTATATTCAGCGAGATATCGAAGATAATAATAATTATTGCTAGGCCATTTAACGACACGTGTATGAAAAATTTCTCGTCAATAATTATATAATATTCTGAAAAAAAAATATTTTCGAAATGTTGAGTAAAGTAATACATTTTCCACAAGCACAGTTTTTGAACATTTTTATCGATAATAAATTACTTGTCTTCAAAATAGCGCATAAAATATATGCAACTGTCGCCATGATGAGTTTCACCAGAGAAGCTCCAAGTAAGCATACTTCCTAATAATTGCGCACCACATTAATTTTCAAAACATCCGCAATAATTTTATTTAAAAACGTGTACTGAAGTACAAACCGTTGCCGGAGTCGATTCAAAAAACACGTAAGTAATCAACAGTGCGGTTATCATTACTAGATGAGAAAACTCGTACGCAGTTATTGACTCTAAGAATTCTGGCCAGAAGAGAAAAATGACTGTAATTCCTTCAAACTGAAACGTAATTATTGTGAATACATTGGAATTATTTATTTTTCCATAAGAGAATACATTACTCAAATTTACAAAAAGTGCAATTTTCAAAATAAAATTCTTGTTGGTATACAGTCCTCCGCCAGTTAGAACCATGATTACAACGCTATTTTTGCCGTAGTATTGCGATCAAAATAATATAAGCTGTTACTTTCATAGGTTACATTCAGCACTTTGAAGTTGTTCAGAGTTCCGATGAATTTTTGATTACTGTTTTCGTGTTTTCATTGTCCTATAGTATCTGGGAAGATGACCCAATGTGTCAAATACAAACTCTGATAATTTAATATAAAAAAGAGTGGAAAATAATATGCTCTAATAGTAAAAATGCTTGTGAAAATACATTTTTGCATTGACAAAGGTTGAAATCAAATTATCAAAAAAATTACTTGTATCAGAAGTATACTATCTCGGAAATTTCAATGTTAAAATTTACGTTGAGAGATATAAAATAAAAATAGGTGCAATGAAAAAAAAATACCAGTTCAAGAGTTTTCACAACCATGCCTCCTTCCGTAGTTGACGTGATGTTAAATAAAATTGCAGTGGCGGCCGGCAGCGATAAATATATTATTTGTTATTCTTTATACGTTGACTTATGTTGTATGCGAACATGACACCAAACACCAAGATATTTTACGGCAGATTCTTTATTTACAAGTTGATTATTTATATAATAAATTGAAATGGATCACTTATTCTATAAAAAGAAATGAAATTACACTTTGAAATATTCATACCAATACCATTTGCTAAAGATCACAGTGAGATGTTATCATTATTAGTTTGCAATTTCGGAGGATCACGTGGTGTTTCAACTCGAGAAAAACGTTGTATATCATCTGCGGAGGTCAGGCACTTACATGATTTTATAAGAGAGCTAAAGTCATTAATATAGATATAAAAATGAATAGGGCCAAGGAGAACCCTCAGGCACACCAAATGTCATAAAGAATGATTTAAAAGTTGTACTATTTCTTCTAACAGATAATGTTCTACTCGATAAATACGATTTAAACCAAGATGGAATATTCTGTCTGACACCATGACAATTTAACTTGTCAATTAAAAGTGAGTGATTAAGAGTATCAAAAGCCTTGGAAAAATCGGTATAAAAAACGTCTACTTGAGCTTTATCAGAGAATGCATCATTAATAAAATTAATAAATACAAGTAAGTTTGATAACGTAGATTTTCCCTTTCGAAAACCATGCTATTTAGCAACGAATTTATCAATTAGAAAATTTTTTAAGTTGAAAGACACTGTTTCATCAAATAGTTTATAGCAATAGTACAGAAAATCGAAATATGCCTACAGTCCTCTATGTTACATAATAATTTATCTTGGTTTAATTCTTATCTTTCAGATAGAACATTATCGGTCCGAATAAATAATACAATATCTAATTCATTAACTACGAAATCCGGTGTGCCAGAGGGATCTCATCCCGGCCCTATGCTTTTGCTTCCTTGGAAAGGAAGCTTTGCGTTTGCGATTTTTGAAAATTGTTGTTCTTTCGATGTAAAAATTTTATTTTTAATGAAAGCGACTCAGATTTTTTTTCTGATGTAAATCATCATCCTTAAGATATTTAGTACAAAGGTTGTGTAACTCCGCTCGAATTAATGAGAGGCTTTTAAAACTGCTTTTTTGTGGTGTCCGTCTTCTTACCTGCAATAGAAGCCTATGAATTTTTTTAAATGTTCAAATCTTTTACAATTTTACAATATTTTCTGTATATCTGCCATTGTTACAATTTACAAGATACCGCGCCCTGAATTCGTTCACGTGATTGTTCTTTCGGTTCAAAGCTGATTTTTTGTTTGCAAAACGATTTTTTAATTAGCAACGGAGATATAAATTTTTTTAAATGTTCAAAGTTTTTACAATTTGGGTGATGATTTTGATCGTGAAAATTACATTTCGCGACTAGGCAACTACTCGACTTATTCGCTTGTAGCAGTATGATCATAGTTCCTTTAAGGAGTGTTAGGTAGAATCGAATAATTGAATTCGGTGTGAAATTCAATTTATTATATATTTTCTATAATTGGATCACGTTTTACAATTTCTTTTTTATTCACTCGACACACAAACTCAAAAGAGATTAAAGAAATCAAACTAAATTACTGGAATATTTTTATCGAATAATTTATGTTGGAAATTATAATAGTTTGTTAACGTATTTGATCATTAAAAATCTTGGTTTAATTAGGGTCAAATTGTTAAAAAATACAAGCAAAACGAAACTCTCAATTATAATTTTAAGTTAAGTTTCATCGAGTGATGATTTTTCACTGTCTTGGGCTCCGAACGTTTTCGTCGGCCATGTAGGACGTGGCATTGTGATTCATGTTCACGCAGAACTTTTGATGGATCGAAGCTAACTCCTCGTCGTTTGTGCTCAGATGCACTATAATAGTTTTCTGAAAAACAAAGTATTATTATTTCAATTAGTAATTGGAAAAATGCTTGTGTCTTTTTTAAAATAAACTCTTTGCTGCAAATTTATTCGACGACAATATTGAATACAATGACTGATAAAGATAATAACTGAAAAGTCGCAATTTTTATATTAACGAGTTAGACTGTGAATTGTTTCTAGTGTGCTAATTCATTCGTGAAATTTTTTCACAGCTAATGGCCGTCTAATCAGCCACAAAGACAGACGCACGTGAAAATTCTCGGAAAATCTGACGAAACTCTCTCCCTCTCCCTCACAAAGCCACTTCGGACATTTCTGTTGTTGAAATATCCCATTGTAGATGCAAGGCGTTTTGTGTTCTTGACAACACGAGATCATCATAAGAGCTTATGCTCGCATGTGAGCTGCAGCTCAAGATGATTTCGTTCGGGCTCACATCACACGAACTCAGCTGAGTTCGATCTGGCTCTCACACACGAGATCAGGTGAGCCCGTTTTAGATGATTTTCCATATTTGATTTTGTCTGGCTTTTTGCTCATAGCGTATCAAAAATTCAATTGTAAATATTGATTCGAACCCATTGTATAAAATATTAATATTTACTATTTTTTAAATATTTGGATGTAAGCTTGGGCAAATGTAATGAAAAAGAGGTAAAGTTGAAAAAAATTGTCCTGTAATTAAAGATAAGAGTTTTATTTTTTAGTTTTTAGTTTATGTCTCTACCCTAAATCTCCAAGCGACTAAGAGGCACTCCCACTCACCACTTCCATGTGTGGGGGAGTGTTCCCGAGAAGCATCGGACTACCGCGTTCCAACGTAGTCATATGTATGCTTCTACGGTTCAAGTGTGACGAAGCCTATAGCTAACCAAGGTTGTCATCCCTTGGTTACTGGACCTACAGTTTAATGGCTTAGTATTTAATTTTACTAGCCCAGTGGAATCCGAACCACTGCGAGAACCACGGTGTTGGTTTTGGCACATACACTTTTTGAAAAAAAGTCAGAGGTACCCACCGGGAATCGAACCCAGGCCTGCCGCATGGGAGTCCTGCGCTCTATCCACGAGCCACCGCGGCTCTCAAAAATGATGCCAGTATTTTACGTGAAAGAATGCAGAATAATACTTTAGGAATACTTCCAGCTTCTAATTTGCCAAGAAGTAATAATACTATGCCGTACTATTTTGTGGGTGACAATATCTTTGCAATTCAGCGACATTTGATGGTTCCTTTTCCGCAACGAACTGTACTTACTCATGCACAAAAAGTATTCAATTATAGACTGAAACGAGCTAGATTAACTATCGAATGTGCATTTGGTATGCTCGTTAGTAGATTTGCCATTTTGCAACAAAATTATGGTTTTAAACTAAGCACAATCAAAGATATAATCATAAGCACAATGTGTTGACATAACATGATATTAACTTGTAATTTGGAAGAAAATAATGTACCTGAAGTAGTAGCATTGAATGCAAGATTCCCACCTGACGAGACATGTGTACGATCACAGAAATGCCAATGCTATTAGATACTCATCAAAGAAATGTGTTGGCTAATTATTTTCTATCGGATGCAGGTTCTGTACCATGGCAAGATCGCTATATTTGAGATAAACAGAAGCTATAGGTAAATTGTTTTCTCTACTTTCATCCACAATATGTAATTAAGCTAATAAAAATGAATTTTTTTTTTAGAATTTAAAATATACTATGTATATGTATCGTTTTCACTGCATTATGACAAACAGGACCTTGCAAATGGTTTTAGTATATAAATATTTTCTAGTCAGTGAAAAATATTATATTATTGACCAATCAATGGCGATTAAAATTAATATTTTGAACCAAAATGTTTAGAAAATTTTGTTTTTGAGACAAATATAATGAACATAATAGAATCAAAATTACTAAAACAAGTAATCACTTCATCTCTTATACCTCTTTATTTCCAAAAAAAAAATAGATTACATTAAAAAAAACCATTTTAATTTGGTTTATTAAAAAATATTTAATCCTAAAAATTTAGTTTGAATGCTGGAAAATTTCAATTTAGAAAACCTTATCGAAGAGATAAACATCTAAACAGTAGAAATGTACGAACAAGCACTTTGAAAGATTTTGAATAATATGAAAATTTTTTGTTCGTTTTCCAATTTTAAAAAGTTTTCTTTGACATCATCAAAGAAATTATCCACATCCATCCAATCTTCCTCCTCATCACCTGCAGCATGCTTTTTGTTCTCTGTATTTCTATCTTCATCAGCTTGTTTCATATTTTGAGAGTTGTGTTCAATGGAGGAATGAGAGATGGATTCATCGCTACTTGTGAAGTCTGGTGGTTTAAAGTAGCCAGGCTTCAAACAATCCGAGTCAACAACATCCTCCAAATCAAGGTCTGAATCCGAACTTTCAATAGCACTAAAACCATCATTATCATCATTATGTTTTTGCTGATTTTTGTTGTTGTCTTGCTGATTGTTTTTTGATTGTCTGAGACGAGCTGCCCGCAAGTGATGTGATGGAGTAACATTCACTTCATCATGCATAAAATGCATGAGATCTTTCAGGTAATAATCTCCTCCATGCTTTCTATACTTTTTACATCCTTTCTTTAATGAATTCCATCTTGTTCTAACTTCTTCCGCTATAAGGTATGACATGATAATATACAATAACTTTCAAAAAATTTAGAAGTATGCAAAAGAATCAATGCTGAATCTTTATTTATCGTTTTAATATTTAATTTATTATTCAAATTAAACTTTTGAGAAACTTGTAAAAAATCCATACACTGTTAATTAACAAAACTTACCTGTCTTGAATATTTTTTCATTCTTTAAGTCTCGAGACATTTTTCTGTAATAACAACTTTTAATTGTCAAGTCTTCTTTTATAGCTCCAGGTTTAGGCCTTTTCCAAAGTAACGGCTCTTCTTTAGCTTTATTTATAATTATTAAATCTTCTTTTCTTACGGCAACTCCATTAACAATGCAAACTTCCATTGCGTCAGATAACAAATGTGGTCTGGAAATAACAAGATTGGATCTTATAGAGCGCTTCTTTTCTTCTGGATCGCACTTATACATATGTATGTATATATATATACATAAAAATATACATGTACAAGTTGCGCACTAAAACAATGTATCTATGTGAGTTCTATATGCGGTGCGAATCTATGTGTGCGTTGAGATTCTATGGTGTTCTTTCTACGGACATTTGCATTCATTCTTTAATTACGAACTTCACAATAAAATCCTTACAATCGTATGTGTATTAAAAACGACAAGTAAATTTCATAAAGATTTATTTCTTGTAAAATGAGTTCTGACACATTAACGCAAGAAGAAATTCTTTTTCAAGTCCAAATAAATAGTCATATTATTGAAAGTGTTAGACTCCATTCGGGTCTACAAAATTACAGATGAAAAGTACAAGGAAAAAATAAAATTAAATATGATATTTATAACAATGTTGCAAAAGATATTATGGAAACTTGGAAATTTTCTATGACATGTATGTAATATATCCTTCCACATAAATCTTTACAAATAAAATTTCTATATTTATCCATGTGTATATATATATATGT
>JAWWMK010010786.1:0-24451 GCA_035047105.1 Galeopsomyia nigrocyanea
TTGGATAGAAGCTGTGAACCACATTGAAACTTTGCATACTATTTTATTATAACATTAGTAACCACTATACGAATTTTTAAGTATTTGTCACCTTTTTCGACTAATAGCCAATACAACCTTAATATACGACCCACACGTCGTAATCATTCTAAACTAGCGAAGTTAACGAACCGCATCTGCGCTCATATACACTCTCCCTTGGCAATTTTCGCGATGGAAACTCAAGCCTCTAAATAACGGGCTAAAATTGACATTATAACCCGCCCACAAGATGCAACGAGCGCGCAGGCACACACCTAATCATCTGAAAACTGGTCAGAAGCATAGAGTGAGTGAGAAAACAAAAGACGACATATAGAAGGGGTCGTTCAACTCGACTCTCGTAGGCGAAGAGAGGTAAAGGCAATTACCGGACCACTGCTAATTCTCGGTATATTCCAGACACCGAAAACCGAAAATAGACAAGCTGCACACAGTCTCTTGGGGAGAGGAGAGAGACAACTCTCCAACTGAGATTCTCTCTATTTCCGCGTGTGTCTGTGTGTGCGGTGAAAAAAAAAAAGCAAACTTCTCTTTATGACGTAACAATGGGCAAAATTAGAGTACAGAGGAAGTGAGTCCCGAGTGTAATGCTAGAGTACTATTAAAATGAAATGGCCTCTTGGGAAGAAGGAGATTGAGAGAGAAAATCTAATTCCTCTCTCGAGTTGTACATCCTGATTTCTCCGAATCAAATTCAGAATGTTGCTGTAGCAAAAAAATAAAGAAAGAGAAGAGTGCGTGTGGATATATCGCGGCACCCATCACATGCACATCGAGAGAGTGAGAGAGAGAGACCGGCAACGATCAATTTCCGCTTTGAATTAAACCGGCCGAGCCCCCGATATGATCATCCAGTCGCGCACATCTTATATATGCGCTCGCGCGTGCATGAGAATGGCATACGCGAAACGCGTAAATTAAACGATCGTAACGAAAGAAAAATTACGCAGAAAGTTCGCACCGCGCGAGAAGAATAAAATAATATTTGGATTGAAAGTTAGCGAATATATACTTGCAAGTGTTATATAGGAAAAAAAAATAGACGATTGGAAACTCGAGACTACGTATCGATCAACACAGCAACGCAAAGAGAGACAATGCTCATTATGTGATGTGCACCGGCGTTTCCTCTGCTGCGCCTATAACAACCCCGCCAAACCAAAGAGTATAACAGTTACGTAAGCCTTGCTGCCGCGCCGCCCATTTTCGCTTGCTTTCGAGTGAAAATGAACCTTTCCTGCAGCAGATAGATATATATCTGCGAGAGTGTATATTTTCGGCGGACACTGCGGTGCTTCTTTTCTTTTCTTTTTTTTTAGCGGTCGTTCACTTGGTTGCGTTGTAAAAAAATATAGGAGTTGAAAGATGAGTCCCGACGTTGACGAGCTGTTAGTATTTATTTAAAGTGTGCAACGTTGAAGAATCGATAATTACTCGGTTATAAGAGCTTCATTTGGTTTTATTACTCTATGAAAATTACTCGTCGAGCTTCGAGAACTCGATAAAATTTATGAGCATGATTGCCAGATAATCGATTGCCACGACGACGACGACGAAAGTCTCAGCGGCGTGGAATAAGGACGCGTCGATATTTTTCTTTGAGCTTGCAATGTGCAAAAGTATAGTTACAATGCAGCACAGCCGATGAGTCAAGAACCTCCGACTGTGTAGCCTCTTTTTTTACGATCAATGCCAAGTTTTACAGGTTACGAGCGCAAGCTAGAGACGCATTTGGCCGACTCGACTCGGTCGTCGGAGAAGAAATAATAAAAAAATAAAAAAAATAAACGGCCGACGACTATTGGAAAAGTAATTTAGAGTTCGTGATTTTTCTGGATAATCGTTTATAATTTTATTTTTCACAGGCCTGTGATTATTATTGTCGTATGAAAACTCGAACAAAAAAAAAAGATCAATGATGAGACGGGTTATGGAAGTACGACTCGCGTTTTTTCCACGAAAGCAAAAAATAGCGCTGCAATTTATTCATAAATACAAGAGGCGCTTATCGAGGAGGCGAACTTACTTATGCATAACGATTTTTTTTCGTTCGTCTTCCTTTCGTTTACCGAATCAATTAATCTTGACGTGCGCTGCACGCGAGGTAAGAAAATCGAACGACGGAATATCGCACGAAGGCTTCTTGTACATATTTTTGGGATCACGAGAAACAATAAACAGCGAGAAAAAAAAAAGAAGAAAATAGAAAAACAAAACCGCGCACGATGGCCTTGTACCAACCGCTCAATGTCAAATACCCGTCGCGCATCGATAGCAAAAATCGCGTGGTTTCCGTGTACCGAGAAAAACTCTAAGCGGGATATAGAAAACAGCGTATTACCGTTCGTTTTTTTTTCTCTTCTCTCTACTTCGCCAGCGAGGAATGCGGCGATTTTAATCATGTGACACAGACAGACAGTCAGTTTAGTTAGTAAGCGCAGTGAGTCAGTTTATTAGAGTTATGCAATTATATTTTCTTTTAACGTGAAATGTTTATACGCGCGTCAGAGAGCATCAAACTTCTTTTTTACACAAAAAGCCAACGTAATCATTTGAATTCATCATTGAAAATAGATAAAGAGAGACAATATTGTCGGATAAGCCGCTATATACGGTCACAAATACATTCATACGATACGTACACACCTTCGCATTAGAAAGGTTTCCTCTCCCGATCACAAAAACGAGCGAGAGAGAGAGATACAATACATACACACATACATACAAGTGACTCAGCGCCACGCGCGGCAGCGCGATTCCAGTCGTCGGTTGCGAGGGAGTTTAACACACCGTTATGAGTTATACGTGCTATGCTAATGAATTTCCGGGCAAAAGCCAAGTAGCCCGCCGTGTGTCCGGTTCCACGAAATAAAAAAAAAAGGGACGAAGGAATTATGGACTTTTCCATTCCCGCAAGAAATCGATACAGCAACGATCACGGATTTCGGATAAAAATCAGACTAGTCCAAAGTAATTGCATGAAATTCGAAGAAATTGAAATAAATTGATTTGCTTTCTTCGCGGCGTTGAGAACACACATAGACACACATACACACTCGTCGCGGAATTCCGAGTAGTATACCAACGATGCGACCGGCACGCACCATAACCCTTTTTTTCCCAGTCTCTTTCGCGCCTTAGCAACAGCGCGAATTACTCGCTCCTTTCAACCACAAACGCATCGTACATATAAGTTAAACGTTCAATCACAGCTCGTCGCGAATCAAAATCGATAATAATTGTCAAGCACTCACCTTGGATATTACACACAAGAAACAGAGACAGAGAAGATTAGCGAGAGAGCACCGGGCTGTGAACTGCACGTATGTACGTCGAGCGGACACGCGAGCCAGGAACGAAGTGTGCGATGTCGGCGGCGGGCGGCGGCAGTTTCGTAGCCGAGGCAGCAGCAGCAGCAGCTCTCTCCCCCTCTTCCCCCCCTCCTCCTCGTTCAGCTCTCTGGCTGTGTGAGCAGCCAGCAGCACACCACCAGCTTAGCTTCAGGTTCCCTTCCCTCCCCCTACCGCCATTGCCAGCGAGCGAGCAGCACATCCTTGCGGCGCTACCAGTCGCGGATCGTTTTACTCTTTCACGCCAGCCATAGCGAGGGAATGCATCATGTGTACAATATATTGTTTTATTGTATGTGCAGGTTCAATTTTTTTTTCAATTTTTTTTTTGAGGGGAGACGAGAATAAAGTATACAGATGTTTTTTTGGATTGTGGCGTGGTCGAAGGAGTTTCCTTAGATGGCATTGAGAGAATTGTAGTAACGCTAGTTTTTTTTCTTTTCATTTCGAATGACGTCGACAATATTTTATACAGGCATTTTTATACGAGGATACACTGAATGCTCATCACTTACAGAGTTTTTCAAGTGAAAATGATATTGATTGATCCAAATATAAACGCGCCGCACAGAGCAGAATTGCTACACAGAGAGATGTTGCTTCGGCAGAGAGAGCGAGCCGATATGAGATACACATGTCTAAAATTGAATTGGCTGCTCGGCGAACTTTATGCGCGTCCGAGCTTATTGAATAAAAAAAAGTGTGCAATCCGAGTTGTATTGTGTACATATACTTCTATGTAATGTATAGTCACGAATAAAATTTTTATTCTGACGTCAATAATAATCCTTCCGAAGCTTGACAAACAACGAAACATTCCTTGAAATCGATCTCTTTTTTTCGAACGGCATTGTCCGCGAGCGTCTATTTTTCATCGTCCGCGTCCGAAAAAAAAAAGAGAGCCAAGATTGGGCTAAACAGAGCGTAATCTTTTTAACGCCCGAATAAACTTGATTTTCCGCTTCTGTAATTTTCCCCTGGCTGATTGTTTTTTTTTTCTCCTAGCACCCATGGCAGTGAAAACTCCTTCGTTTCCGTGCCAATAACCACTTTCGTTTGTATAACAAAGATTATCGTGAAAAAAAACAAGATACATACCCTCTAGTCTGCGCGAAATCGATATATGTATATAATATTGTCCATTGAGAGATGGAGAGGGAAAAGGAGGCCTTGCATTCAGTTTTGCCAAGTTGGCAAAGCGAGGCTTTTTTGTATAATACGCTTCCTCAATGAATTATAACATCAAGAGTACAAAAAAACACACACACACACGCAAGCGAGATGCGAGGAAATGTTTATTGCAGTGAGAATCATCTCGACGACGACCACGACGAAGACGATATATACATATGTATAGTTGAGTCGATCGATCGACCTTGGAAAAGGTGCAGCAAGGCGGAAGCTAGCTCTGCCCTACATTCCCACTCGCGGAGCTGAGAGAGAGAGAATTGCACACAGTCGTACTGATTTCTACATATTAAGGGTGGTGTCTATATGGAGTTGTTAGGCGACATCCACAATGTTAATTCACCTTTTTTAAGGCTACGTGTATTTGGCTAAGCTCTCTTGGGACGAATTTTTAATAAATGTTTATTTGGTTGCTTTCTCTCACAGAAGTTTCGATTCAATAATAAAATAAAAAATATTATGATTATAGAACGAGGTTATTTCGAAAAGCATCAAATTAGATTTCATAAATAAAATGAAATATTCAATTGAAAATTATTTGAAAATTATACGCGCTACTCAAAAAAAAAAATTGTAAGCGCACATCACCAGTCTGCAACACTCGACAAGCACAGAAATAGCCAACTGCGACAAAAAAACACAAAAAGCTCAGTCGGCAGTCGTCGTAATTAAAAAGAAGCACACGACGACGAGTGTGCTGCATGCACTTTTTTCTTTTGCTGAATAAAGGGCTGAAAAAAAAGAGAACATCCGAAGGAGAACGAGTCATTGTGAAGAAGGACTTAAAGAGGGAGAGGGATGCTCGCGCATGCACTCGGCATTTCCGGAGAACATCCGACGAGGTATATAAGTGTAGGGGGAGGAAGGCCGGCGCGAATCAGCTGATTCTGGCGCACCCGCAATATTCTTGCTATACGGGCGTGGAACTGAGAGAGTTGTGGTATTTTGTCGTATGAAATATTTATGTTGAGTAGGTTTTTGATTAAATTGGAAATGATAAATCTTCATTTTTTTTTTCAAAGATGTGGGAATGCTCATAGTGTAGAAATTTTCATATTGTATTCTGTGTGATGATAATTTTAAGTCTCAACAAATCCGCTAGGGTGTCTTTTGAAAATTATTAAAACTAATGCAAATCTATAAAGACGATGATATAAGTAAACGCAGACAATAATGTAATACTGATTCGACGAAGTTACGAATATCTAAATTATACTGCTGAGGAATACTTTGGGTTAATATTCAAGTGAAATAAGTAAATAATAATATCAATATAGATAAATGAATAAGCATGTCAATAATTATTAAATTTGAAAGATTTTTAAAACCAATCATTTCCACGAGAACATCGATAAAAAAACTCTGAACAATGTATAAATAAAAATTTTCATCGACATCCCTCGTTTTCTCCTCAGTAGCTCTTGTACTCGTGGCAAAACTTTTGCTCACAAAATAAAGAGAGAGAAAAAAAGATGGTCGCGATGGCACAGTATATAGTGAAAAGGTCGCCACATGCAAGTCTAACAGAGATCAATATCCCAGCCCCTACTTCGACAGCTATACCGTTTAGCGAGTTCACAGCCTCGGTTGGGCATTGAATTTTTCATTTCTTTTATGCGACAGTCTCATCAGCGAAAAAAAAAAATTATAATTCATGACGTCAATGAAGGAATAAAAAAGTACACAATCGGTCGAATAAAACTGATACATCTAAATTAAGTTGATTAATTGGAACATCAATATGAAACAAGCGTTTAAAGAGCGAGAGCAGCTGTATAATTATATGAACTTTCGCTGGCGGCTCACGACCGAGAATAGAAAAGACGGGGAGTCTTTAACGTGCAATTAAGCATTATACGAGGTCGTCACGAGTCCATTGTTGAAGATTCCGGAATGTTTGTGTTACAAGTCGTATAAATGTTCATTTAATCGTCGTTCTAAATTCAAACAGCTGTGCCGACTCTTCGCAAAAATTTCATAATGCTTTTATTAATCTCGAGTGAACTGCCAAAGATTTTCGATCCGATAAATCATTATAATTGCAGTTCTATTCGCGCACGAGATAAATGATAAATCAAACTATTCCAAACGAATTTGTCGTTAGAGATAGAAAAAATAAAGAAGAAACGAAACACGGGCACCTTGAAATCTAACAATAAAACGCGTTTGGCGCGTGTGGGAAAAATCTGGCAATGAACGCACCCACCATTCGCGGCCGGGTAATTGAGTAAAAAAAAAAGAAGAAGAACGACGTGTTTTTAGTCACACCTATAAAAAAGCGCAAACGATGACTTTCCTCGATAGCACGTTTTATTGCCGATAAGCTATCGAGCTGAAATGATAGCAGATTCGCAAACTGATGTAATGCTAATAAAAAGAAATTGACGTCAAGGTTTATTTTCGTTGATAACGACTTTCGAGTGATTTAAAAAAAAAACTTTCTATCCAACAGCTTTCCACTTAACTTCCGTCTGAAAACCGAAAAATCAACTGCATATAAGCTTTCCAGTCGATGTAATTTTTTTTTTTCGTTCCAGTCAACGGCTCGAAACCCCATTTCGCCTGTACAGCGGTTAATGTAATAGAAAGCGCGACCTTGTCAAAAAAGGGAAAACGTCGATCGCACGCTCGATCGACGTTCGTCCACTTACTTCTGAAAACAAGTGAGTGAGAGGAAGATTTAGATAAATCTGTATTTCTTGGAATTCTCGACTGAAAAGTTTTTGGCACGGGCACATATTATACGAGCGGAGCTTGCAAGCACGTTCCCACGTGTATACAGGTATAAACGTGTTGTTACCAAAAAAAATCTTTACTTTATTTCCTTTCGACAGATGATTTACCTGTCGTGTGTATCACATTTTGACGAGCTTGCCACCGGGGGTGTCTAATCGGTCGATAAATTTTAGCAACACAATAAAATAAATTCGAGAAATTCTCTGAATTAAGAAAAAAAAAAGTTTTACAAGTGAGAACTGTTTTTTTTTTTCGCAGCATAGATCTTTCAACTTCTCGATGTCAGCGTATTATCGAGGTCACCTAGTTTCAAAAGGATATCGCCACGAAGAAAATATTTGCTATTGTTTGCTCAACTCCTCGAACCACTGTATCTGAATCCGCAGCACAAACAATAATCGATCGAATTAATTTGTACTTGAAAAAAAAAAAAAAAACCTTCAGCCATAATTTCCACAATAATAAATCCACTAATAGTACAGGAACTGGATGCAATATGCAAAGAGAGAGTTCGCTGACATATACGTATACCTATATGACGGACAAAACGTCGACGACCGTGTTCTATAATTGATATGATGCTCGGCGAGCGCGACCCTGAAAAAGCGTTTGCGTCAAAGGGGCTCGATTCCGTTTTTAAAACTCTAAACTCTCCTTCTAGCCGCCGGAGTACATATATAAGTGCTTATGCAATCACTTCTTTTTCGCGCGAGAGAGCGAGAGCGATTAATGGGTTCTCCTAGACAGTCTAAGAATATAATGGAATCTGCCAACTTAAATAATTCTTCTTTTTTTTTCTGTTGCTGTGCTTGCGTTACATAAGAGGGATGTTTTTATTTGTTGTTGTTGTAAGGGAAGGTTTGGATAATAGGGGGAAAGGAGAGTTATGACTTGTCGTTTATCTCACAGATATATCCTTGAGCTTGATGATATACGAAAACTCGATTGTCATTATTGATAGAGTGTTTTCCTGTTTTTTTTTTGCCTAGAATTTTTTTTTCTACTCGAGTATTTTCGCTCCGTTTGATAGAAAATAACAGTCGAGAATATTTATTTTAGAAGATGCGAGCTTGAAAAAGAAGGAATGTTTGTGCCAACTCGTAAATTTCTCGACAGTTGTTGTACAAGCAAAAATTTTTTTTCGAATTTTTAATCTAATTTTACCGAAGTTCACTAAAATACTATTCGAATGCAATCATCGTATAGAGCCTAAACTTGATTGAACCAAACGTATATAAATTAGAAGCCCACATATACTTTAGTAGATTATTTTTTTCAAGACTCCTCAATTAACCGCGCCCTTAATAAGTTGAAGCGGACGAGAAGTCAGTTGTCGGTCGAGCTGCGATGGATTTCAGAGTGAGAGAGAGAGAGAGAGACATGCAGACGCTCGTAAATCATGCTAACTCAGCGATGCGCGCCGGTTGCGAGTCATTAGTACCACTTTACCGATTCTGCGGCTGCTATCTGCTGTATGCGTGACTCTTACATATACGTACCCGTATATATACGTGCGTCAAGAGTGCGAGAAAGCTGTTTTTTTTTTTTCTTAATTTGGCGTCTGGAACTTTATTTTATGGAAATTGTATTTTGGTTGCTAATGATGGGTAAATGAGTTTTGAAAGTTTTTCAATGAATTTTATAGATAATGAATCATGAGATTCGAAAGGAATGAATTTCAATATCAGAGTACAATTTTTTAAGAATCTACATTGAAAGCTGCATGCAGCCACCGCGGTAAAATAGTATTATCCCATTAGTTAATTAAATGCTATAAAATATCCTGAAAATCAATCTTACTTGTAAGCGAAAAACAACTTTCTCACTTTCGAAAAAGCATCAGTCACTTCCCATCTAGCGGAGCAATGAAACATAAAATAGCAGACAAATTTTTTTGGATATTAAAAAAGTCATACCAACTCCCATCTAGCGGCACTGTGGTACACTGGATTGCCCATGCGGTTCAGCCGAGTCGAGAGCTTTCATCGATTGATGAAGCTACATATTACAACTATTATTTTTAATTTTTCTAATCTTTACAACATGACAATGTAAACAGCTCTATCGAAAGGTATTCGATGAAAATATTCAATCAGCTTTGATTATCGCAGATAATTCGACTTTGCGTCCCGCGCTAGCTGATTCTAAAATCGATAGTCTAGCCGCAATAAAAAAAGTCAAAGCAGAGTGAAATAACGCCTCTCGCGGCGACGAAAAGTCCAATGCGATTAGTCTCATAAGTCTTAATCCCAGTTGGCTTCCATTCAATATAAAACACCGTTTGCACCGAGGGGAGACAATTTACTGCCATCTTCTACGATTGAAATTCTTCGAATGTCTCGTCTGTGCATCGTAACAATTTGTTAGGGAGAGAGAAAGAGAGAGAGAAAGCCGCATTTGATTTGAATTGAAATGCCGATGATGAATTTTTATCTTTTTTTAAATGTGAAATTGCATTTGTCCGAAATTGCTCGGATTTGATAGATTGCGATGGATGTTATCGATAATGGCTTTGCGATATGACTGCTAAATTTCAAAAATATCACTTGACAACCAGATGACGGATTTTTATGCTTATACAAGCTCCAAAAAAAAAAATTCTTTAATTTTAATTTTAATGATTATGTCAAATGAGATTATCAAAATATTCTTGTCGCATAATGTATTTTTTGAAATTCAAGGCACTGAAAATTTTTAACCTTCCAAAAATAAAAATAAAATCCAAGCGTCAATTTCATTTCTCATTTCTCGAAAATTGCATGCGCATCGCACGAGAAAGCAAACTATCCGTGAGGTCGTTTATGTATTATACGAGCAAATTGAAAATTTCCTTTAAGGCAGCTGCAGCCGAAAATATCATGCGCGGCGCGCTCGCGGCAAAGTCACGTGGGCCAATTATACGCGAAGCTCCAAAAATATTTCTTCTCTCTCTCCTGTTTGTTCTCGTGCTTCATCTTATTTTCTTCTTTTTTTGCCCCCGTGGCAAGATAAATTACCGCGCCAAGGGAGCGATTCTTCGTGAAGTTTGGCTTCAAGATTTTCGGATTGATGTGACTCCCGACTACTACTACGGTTATTTTGGAGAGATGAGCTTCTGATGGGGGTTCTAGTTGCGTGCGATACGTTTAATTTATCTGGACGTTCGTGATGGATGATTTTATTCTTTTTTTGTTTGTTTAATGGTTCAAGCGTATTCGGAAGTAAATTTAGAATTGATAAGTTTACACGATGGTTATAAAAACATTTTTTATTGTGAATTATTAGGTAGAAAAAAGCTTGTTATTGTTTGATTTATTAATAGACATCGATTATAGATGGAATTTAAAGATTTTATTTTTCCCGACTAGCGGGAAAATATGAATTTTCACAGAGACCAGTTAGATGGCTCCACCCAGTGGAATTTTCACGAAAGAAACTCAAACGACTGGCGACTACTGTTCGTAGGTAAGATAGATATCTTTTTTTTTATTTTTGATGAAAAATCGTTTTCACCTTTTAATATTTAAAATGCTGACGTGACAACGATCAACAAAATAATTTGGCATTAACAGTTTATTGCACTCACGAAATTGATACAAATTATAAGCTTAACGGTATTATTTTCATTTTCACGAAGTTTTTCATCGACATTTCTCCCATCAACTAAAAATTCTTTTAATGAAATCTGAAAAGGTATACAATTTTTTTTTAATCTACAGTTTGACTGATTTAGTATCCAAAAAAGTATTTTATAACGACTTATCACTTACCCAAAAGAGCTGGAGCCACATTTGTTAATAACATATACAAACCAGCGATACTGATCATTACGGTGATCCAATGGTCCTTCATTTTCGAAATTACGTTATTGTTATATGTTATTTAATGTTTCACACTTGAATTTTTATGTTATAGGTGTTTTTATGTTATAGGAAAAGCTGCATTTGAACTAATGAACAGTGAAAATTACCCTAGTAACGCGAGGTAATTACGATAAGTTAAACGCTAGATTATCGGTTGACTACTGCTTTGTCATAATTGTGCTGTGAAACTTGGTCAAACTGGGTTATCTTTTTTCAATGTATATCCATAGGAATATGTATAAACTTTCAATGTTTTATGGATAAAAGAAATTACGTCAAAACTACTTTCGCAATTTGTATATAGTGAATTGATGAATAAAGGACCAAAGCAATCATCTCTTTAGAAGCTTGAAAACCTGTATCTCTCATCAGAGTCCAATTATTTTAATAAATTACGTATTTAATTAAATAAGAATGCGAGTTTTCATAAAAAAAATTCACGCAAAAGGAATGTATGTATTCATCAGCAAGTTATGCAATATGAGAATTGCCGATTATCTGCTGTATCTAAGGCGACCACCTGTAAATTTTATCTATTTCTCACAAAGATTTGAGAATCGTCCGTTTTGTCGACTCAGGGAAAACAATGAGTTTCAGGTATACAAGACCGATGAAATGACCGCGAGGGTGAAAAAGATGAAGCTGAAGCTGACTTAAACCGAATTTCTGACAGACTCGACGGGGCTCAGAAGTTAGTGAAACTAACGGACATACGGCTTGGAGTCTAACACTATGTATTTAGAATCGATACACCAAGTTTCGTTGAAATCTGTCTTTGCGCTCAAAAATAATGAGTCGGCAAAATCGACCGATATTGACGATTTAATATTAAATGAAAACCGAACTTTTCCAAATCCATCCGCCAACGAAAACTTCACGACAGCTAAAAATGCAATTAACAATCTAAATTTCACAACCAGTTAATAGTCCAAAAGTATAATAAACGGCTCGACTAAAGATTTAGGCATTTTAAAGCGCTCCGTGAAATACCTCAAGAATGCGGTAATTCATTAGCCTAAAAGATTATCTTATCCGTGGCGCGGGGCTCGTTTGCCGAAATCGTCTTTTCATAAATTGCACCCGAGAGACGTGTACAACGTTTCCAGGCTTTGCCTGGATATGATAAGATACAAGGCAGCGCGAGCGCTCGCAACTCGAGACATACGTCTTCCTCATCAGCCAGCAAAAATGTGCGACAATGGCATTTATTATTCTACTTCTCAATGCTGCTATTATATGATTTTTTTTTTAAAGTTTAATTGTTTGAGCAATGTTTAATTACTCTCATACGATTATTTGGAAATGCCGTTTCGCGTCCCTAAAAATAATTTCATATGAGTCATTCAGCCTCGGCGAAAATTCTCGCGAAGATTATACTCGAAAACTGCATTCGTCGTGGTAAAACAATGCAACCCGCGTGCAAGACAATGAAATGGGAGGAGCAAAAAGTCTACCGTTTTTCCGATGGCGCGCACGTGGCCAAAGACTTTCTCTCTCTCCTTCTCGCGAGGCAAGATTTTTGGGACTCGTTCGTTCTCGCGCGCGCAGCAGGAAAACCAGTGAGTCGCAGGTAGCGAGTTGCAACGGACGGATGTGAAGTGACCGCGAGGAGAGAGAGAGCTGAGAGTGGAAAAGCCGGATTTGTGATTTTTTTTTTCATTCCTCAACGGGTATTAGGATTTTTTTGGTGATGGAGGTGAGATTATTTTTTGCACAAGATTCAGTGAGCCAATATTTGCGCTAATTTTTTATTTTTATTGAGTTTAGTTGGAATGTATGAGATCGTTATATTGCACGCGAGTTTTCCGTAAAAATTCTTGAATAGGTTTTTCTCTCTTTGCTACATTTATAATTTACGATATTGAAAATTTGGAAAATTCAATTTATTGCCGATAAAAGAAATAGCTTATGGAATAAGTTCCATCAATTTTATAAAAACGTAAAACAATCTAATAACATTTATACGCTAAATAAAATTGATTTTACGCGGTACAAGTACGGTATAATTACCGTTTGTTATTGTAAAAAAAATTAATAAAATCAATGTTACTATATCACAGCAAGAAACTTTTAAAATTCACGCTATCGCGTCGACATTTCAGACGTTAAATCAATGCAGCAACGACAAAGAAATTCCTGACAACGAGCTCGCGTCATTCAACGAGTTCCTGCACAATCTAGTCAAACTCAACTCGTCGGAACGCGCCGATCTCAAGCGGCTCCTAATCGACGCGTCAAGGCTACGACAAGAACAACGAAATCTGGGGTGCGGCGCAGATGTGAAAAACGCAAAGGGCCAAACCCGTCTTCATCTGGCGGCCAAGCAGAGGAATGGAGAGCTGTTGCGACTGCACGTGCAGGGACAATACACGCGCGACGTGAACACAGCCGACTGCAGGGGCAACACGCCGCTACATCTGTTGCTCAGCTCCAACTACGCGAGCGACAACGACGAGGACGATTTGCCGAATCTCGTGCAGATTCTTTTGGACAATGGTGCGGATGTCGAAGCGAAGAACGACGAAGGTAAAACACCGTTGCACGCAGCTGTGGCTCACAATTCGATACAAATACTCGAGCTGTTAATGGAGTATGGAGCCGACTGGAAGAGTTGCGATAATCGAGGATTTGGTGCACTGCACTACCTGGCCGGTTCACTGAACAATGCACCTGCGTGCGCGAATCTCTTGCAAATATTGTTGGATCTTGGCTGCGACGTGAATGCTAAGAGTCAGCATGGACGAACGCCTCTCTACGTTGCCGTTTGTACGGGTCACAACGTGTGTTTCGATCTATTGATCGAGCGTGGAGCAAACATTAGATGCAGGGATGGGAAATTCGACACGACGATACTGCACGTCGCAGTCAAATACGCCAAAGATTACGTAACCGAGAGATTAATGAGGATCCTGAACAAGGGGGATCCTTGCGAAAGAGATGGTAAGTCAAACAATTTCTGCAAAAATAAGTGTATAAAACAGTGAGATTAACGTCTGACTTTTTTTTTCAGCAATGATCAATGCTAAGCAAAAAGACGGCAGGACAGCTTTACACTTAGCCACCCGCCACAAGCTCACCTCGATCCTGAATCTTCTGTTGCGCAACGGCGCTGACGTCGAATCCCTCGACTCGTACGGTCGAACAGCTTTGCACTATGCCTGCCAATACAACAACGCCGAGGCCTTCGACGTCCTAATGGACTTTGGTGCGGATATAAGCGTTCAAGATAACAAAGGCTTTACCCCGATGAAGCTGAATGAAGAAGTGGAGGCGGTGATTTGGTTGAGGGTAGTGACGAGAAATGCAAAGTCCATGGCTGTTGGTCTTCCTGTTGTCGATTTTCGTAAGAACCTTATCCAGATTATGCACAAGATGAAGAGTTACGAGAAATACAATGTAGAAGTGACTCAGATGAAGCAAACGATGATCAACTCCAAAGTGTCAGTTTACGACTTGTTGCTGGACCAAGAAAAGATGTATAAATACAGGAACAATGTGGTGCTCAAAGAGATTGTACTTTTTGGTAAACTGTTTCCTAGTTATAGAGAGATGCTGATTGGAAAGTATCGTAGAGCTGGTATGAGAAAGTACTTTGTTACGCTAGCTACAAAGGCACTGTTGAGGATGATCGGTTGCAGACTGGAAAATGTACTGGGTGATATGATATTTGAAAAGTTGAGCAATGCAGAGCTGCATGATTTTATAGAGGCTGCTGCGAGAGAAGACAAAGACTGAGATGCAAACAGTTATGTTAATAAGAATTGAAAATAGTGTACATATTTGTTCTTGCTTACATGTAAATGTGATACTATTTTTGTATTTACTACTTTGTAGAGTAATCATTTGGAAATTGAATTATTTTTGTATGACAGCATTGACAATACAAATTTTAATAAATAAATATTTTATACTGATAGCTTTCAACTGATTATAAATATGAAAAAATGGAATTTACTTACTCAGTGCTTACAGGTGATATGTTCATGAACTGATCAAGATTGGATTTTGATTTTGCTGATTTACAATTAGTTTTCTTCTGATCTTGGCTTTTGTACGTCTCTTGTCCACTTAAAAAAATATCATTAACTTTAACTTCAACTACACTAATCTCTTGGAATTAATAAAATTGATTTGACACAATTATAAGTGTAAAGAATGTACAATAAAATCTTGTATTTCTAGTTAACAACTTGAACGAAACAGATTATAAATGTACTTAAAAAGACTACTTGTTTACAAAACTATTGTAGGTTGCAAACAAATGTAGTTCTATACAATTAAACTGTAAACGTCTGGTTCTATTAAATAACACTTTGTGCAAAAATAATACTTACTCCCGAGCAACTTTTCGACAATCTAGTATTCGTGTTTATACTTAGGCGAAATTGTACGTTACGCTGCGTTTATTCTAGCTTACGAGAGTCGTAATATATTTTTCTTTGGTCCCTCACTCTGATTAACTTGAACAATAATATTCCAGTCATTTGATACACTCAATAAATTACGAACAGTTTGAACACACTACTCCGCTTTATAAAACACTGTAAAATTCATAAACAATAAAAGTATCAACAGTCCGAGATAACTGCACTATAGCCAGCTGTAACGAGCAAAACATTGCGATTCTAGCGCCAAAATTCGCTGTCCGCCATATTACAACGTTAGTCATATTGCTTTTTCTTACTCGTAAATTTATCACGAAAATTATTAAAAAGCTTACATTGACAAACTAAATAAACTACTTTTTTTATTAAAGAAGAAGAGCAAGAAGAAAAATAAACTCCATCGGTAAACGCACTTTTTTCGGCTTCTATATCCGGACCGGAAACAGTGGGTACTGAAAGTTCGAAGTAATTTGAGAACGAGTTCGGATTCGTTGGTTTGCTATATTCGCGTAACGGCTCGCGCGTGTGAGTGCATTGAAGTGCAACTTGTTGACTCTGAATTGTGATTTATCAAACGG
Organism: Galeopsomyia nigrocyanea; assembly: GCA_035047105.1. Taxonomy (NCBI): domain Eukaryota; kingdom Metazoa; phylum Arthropoda; class Insecta; order Hymenoptera; family Eulophidae; genus Galeopsomyia; species Galeopsomyia nigrocyanea. Next base: position 16,122 of record JAWWMK010010786.1, read on the forward strand.
AATTGGAAAGCTGTTGATGTGTTCGTTTCAACAATTAGCTCTTCGTATTATCTAGATCTGCACAAACAAATTGTTAAAATAAAGGTAAGAGTTTATATACTTTAAATTTCGTATTAGCGCATTTTTTTTTTTGTAGAAACTCGAAAAGTGCAATATAGGTTATTAAAAATAATATAATCATTCCAGGATAAATAAAATCTAACAGCTCCGAAATCCAACTCATTTTGTAATTTCGCCTCAACTGCCATTATTATGTATTCCTTCGTGGAAATAAAAAAGTACGGCCTAGACGTTCCTGTGGCTACTCGCGGAGACAAATTTTGCCACACACCACTGCATTACGCCGCTAAAAGCAAAAGCTTGGAAATCGTGGAGTTATTGATAGAACACGGGGCAGATGTGGAATGCGTTGCATCAAAAAATCGAACAGCCCTGAATTGCTTGCTCGACAATGAGGAAAACGAGGATCCCAGTCAAGAGGAAATGTGCATACCTATATTGAATCTACTGATTTCTAAGAAATGCCCTGTCGATGTTAAAGACAGTGACGAGCAGACATTACTGCATCTTGCCGCCAAGTACAAACAGCAGAAGATTATTGAAATTCTCTTGCCATTATTGCCGAAGCTCATTGCTTTCATGGATATTAATGGAAATACTGTTTTACACAATTTACTGAAAGCTATTAAGAACGAAGATGGACAAGAAGAGCTGCAATTTGTTCCTATTGTAACACTGTTGCTGGAAAAATGTCCCGGTCTGGTCGGTATGAGAGATAAACATGGAAAATCGTCTGTTCACATTGCTGCTCAGAATAAGCAGAAGGCGATAATGAAGGTGTTGTTGGAGTGCGATAAAAATAAGAGAAGCAAAAATGAGAAAAAATAGTAGAATATTTCAATTTTTATTTCAAGCAAATTTCAATGATTCAATTTTTATATTTAGATTGTAATTTTAATTTATCATTAGTTTTTCAATACGATTAGCTTGAATTGCCGTGTTTTAATTTTACTACTTATATGATTTAAATAGTACTATAGTTCACTTTTTTACTTTTTATATTAAAAAGTGCGTAAACGTCTGAATGGATAAAAAAACAATTGTATATATAAATATAACAAAGTAAACATGCGAGTTTTCAAAATACTGAAAACAAAAATTCTCAAACAATCATAAAATATTATGTATAAGTTTCTCCGTTGTCAAACATACTCTTACGAAGTAAATATTTTTTTTATGTAAAATTGTGAATCCTCGCGAAACACTCTCGAAAAAATATGTACGAAATCGTAATAAAGTTATCAATTTTACGTAAAACAATAAAAATTCTTGTTACTTTATTTTTAACCTGAGATCGAGCTTTCGACGTCATCCCACGCGAATCGTTTTCGCTTCTTTTAAATTTTTGAGTTAATTATATCCTCCAATTATTTTATCGAAAGACAGCAACGTCATATCCATTTTTTCGTAACATCAAGCAAATTGTAACAGATAAACGCACCTTGAAAAATATTTAGGTTAAGCTCACCTGTCGGCAAAATTAACTATACACCCTCGTACAGTTATATATAGTCAACCAAAAAAAAATGCAATAACACGCCACGGCCAAAAGCAATCGATTGAATTAACAATTGGCTAATCGGCTTGCCAAGCACAAAATTCAAACAAACTTAATTCTACCTCACATTTTTTTTTCACTTCACGCCCCGTTTAACAAACGACTCTCGACGATGAAAAAAAAAAAACACGTCTCACGCGCGCAACTACACGAATAAGTCACACGCTAAAAGAATTAGCAGCAACGCGCACGGCAAAACGTGAAAATTGCATCTCTCTCCCTCGCTATATTTTAACCGCGTCTGGACTTGCGCCAGCAACAGCAGCAGCAGCAGTCGCTTTGTACACCTTATTAAATACAAGGCTTTCGAGAGAGAAATTTTTTGTTTGCAGCGGTATAGCAAAGACCGTTCACCTCGAGCAACAATATGCGCGTCTGTGTGTGTGTTGGCGTTACGCGTTCGTTGTATATTTAGCCTGCAACGAAATGCGCTTTTTGAATGGAACATTGTCGACGACGACGACGACGACGGAATCGTTGACCCGCGTAAATTTGGCGATGCGCGAAGCTTTCCACACACGCGGCGCGAGCGCTATAAGGTGCATTGACTCGCTCTCCTCCTCTCCTGCTCCCCCCGCGGAAAAAAAAGCTCCGAAAATTTGGAAAGAGAAGCGCGAGTGCGTTTTTGTATACGTGCGGGGAAAACAGGCAACAGTGTAGCATACGCTCGCTCGGTGTATTATAGCCGTGGGAGGGGCAGTGGAGAGTGAGAGAGGCATCGAGCGAAAAGCTGCGCGGCGTCGTGACGCCGCAAGCTCGAGAAGGGGGGGAGAAGTTCGCGTTGCGTTTAGCCGGGCGTCGCTCTCTCAACTCAGTGCCTCGCGATACGTAAGCTCGTGCGCCAGTAAGCCGCGCTCTTTCTCTGTTGATCGACTCGCTTTTCGGCTTCTCTCTTCTTTTTCTTTCTTTCTCTCCTCTATCGCCAGAATTTTGTGCTCTCGTGACAGTTATTCTCTCAGAATTCGGCCGATTTCATGTCTTCCTCGTCGTCTGCAGTTTCAACAGTATAGTTTTCGTTGCTAAAAAAGACACAAAATCGAACTGGATCCAGTGATTTTGAAACTCGAAGGATCAAATCTAACCTCAAAAAAGCCAGGCTCAGCTCGCATTTTCAAGAACCAATAAACAAGTGATCAAAATCTTTATCTCAGCAAGTGTCAGCATTAGAGACTAGAGAAAATTGGAACGAGCAAATCTCACGTCGTTCCCGTTCTCTCGCTCTCTCGAATCCCCTCGAGTTTATTCGCGTGCGTGCGTGCGTACAGCCCACGTATTTCAAGATGCATGAGTAAGCGCTAAAGGGGACGCAAAGGTCAACGTCTGCTTACATCTGCTATACGAGAGAGAGAGAGAGAGAGAGAGCCAGGTGCTCGTAAAAGCTCTCGTCTTCTCGTTTTCTCGGCGGCCCAACGAAAATAGACGATTTGGGGATAGCAAGCGCGCGTTTCTGTGTGCGTGTGTAGCAATAATACAAGACTGCTGGTGCTTTCTGCTTTCGCGGAATCACCGCAGTTTTTGACGAGTTGTTCCGTGGAGAAACAATCATCGTCGTTATAGTTACAGCCAAAAATAACCAAAGCCACGCGTGTGTGCCGTAAAGAGAGCGACGAGGTTTTGAAAGCTCTGACATTCCTAACCTCAAATTTAGAAAACTTGCCGGAGAGAGAGAGAGAGAAGGAACATCCGCAGCACGCAAGCAGCGGAATCCGGGACAAACGTTCCCGAAAGTCGGATATAAAGAAAAAAAAGTAGTGTTGCTGAGAGCTTGCGAGAGAAGAGAGGGAGAAAGCGGATACGCTGCACATGGTAAAAATAAAACAGCCATCAAGCTTTAGTCCGTTCGCGCGCGACGATGAGCTTTGCTGAAAAATGGGCTGCTCGCTGCCGCTGCTGCTACTGCTGGTGAAAGTTAAAAATATGCGAGCAGCCACACATAACCTGTCGAGGAAGTAGTCGAAGTCGGGGAGGGGGAGGCGCACGATGATGAGCGATTAGTTATGCGTTTTTGGAAATAACACACAAGAAGCAAGATAAGAGGAAGAAGAAGAAGAAAGAAAAGAAGAAGCAGCAGCAATGAGTATGCAGGTTGATTACGGCCAGCAAAGCCTAAGACGCAAGACGCGTTCGGCCTCGATTTGCGCGCCAGGCTCGTCGAGCATGGAGCAGATGCTGAGCGCGATGCCACCGATGGGTAAGGAGATCAACAGCAACAAAGATTCGAGAACGGCGGCGTTGAAGAAGGACAGCGGAAGCGCCACGCCGGAAAGTAGCAGCACACCGACCAGAAGACGAAGACCGGCCACGAGGTCGCAGAGCGCTCGAGTTTCCGGGGCCAACAAGAGTGTCAGACGAAGACAAGCGCAACAGGGTGAGTCTGTACATATATAGTTGCTGTTTTTAGGCAACTGGTGTCTACTCGCGTGCAGCGGCTATAAATTATACAACCCCGCGCGCGCTCCACGGAAAAACTCGGGGAGAGAGAAATAATAACGCGATACGGTTGATTTATGCTTCTTGTGGGAATTGTTAACAGATGTATGTTAGATTTCTGGATAAGTTTTCTACCGAAATATCGTTACATATAGCTATCTTGGGTGAAATTAACTAAATAACAGCAAGCAGATAAAAAAAAATGTTTGACAGAACGGATCGAATTATACAAATACGTGACTACAGCCCAACTTACCATCTCACGTATTCCAGTCAAACGTATATGAAAATTCACGCGATGAAAGTTTCAGCTGGAGTTTCGTGGAAAAACTGCGATGTAAAAAGTTTTTCTTTTTCTTTTTTTTCCTATCGGTTTTCTTACAAACGACGGAAATATTTTCGGACATTCTCTCGTACAAGACGATCCTTAGTCATCACGCCGAAATACAAAACACGCTTAAAGGACAGAAAAAAAGTGGCTATTGTGTCGGGGAATATTGCAGGCAATCTGAGGGTCTATTCAGTCGAAGCTTAGAAGCGTACGAAAAAAAGTTATCTCTCTTCTGTATATACAACACAGCAAGTAAAAGCGGAATTGTGTGGTTTTTTTTAGAGTGTCGCCATCGTAGAAAAAAAGAAAAGAGAGGAAATTACTCGATCGAGCGCGTGGTGTACATGATTGAATTTCAACGTTTTTAATTAGAACATTGAGGCGAGCACTCGAAAAGTTTAATTGAGTTTAATATTCAGGATTTATACCTTTTTAAAGTTTGATCGCTTTAAAAGTGAATTTAAAAAATCACTTTTTACGATTTCCACTTTGCTATATTGATTTCAATTTGATTCGGAGATGCAATTTATGCCCTCGGATTTTTAATAGACAAAATTAGAAGATAAAGGATGAAAACTAATATTAATAAATTTCACTTGCACACAGCGTTTAAATTCGACACGATACTAATTGAATAAACATTACTTTGAAAGCGTCTAAACACACACATAAACTGTTCAAAATTAAACGCTTGCCGAAAACACGCGCTCGCAAATTATATGCACGATGCATAAAGGAGCTAAATTATATATTATCTTCGCGAGTGGATTTAGCTCAATAAATATACATCGGAGAAATATAAAGTTCCGGATATATTTTATGGAGTTTAAAAGGCGCTCTCGCGAAGCTTAGAGCGCGTTGTTAAACTTTAGTGACTTCGTAAAAGCAGAAATTTTACTAGATGTAAGATAAGAAGGAAAAAAAAACTTTGTCTTTATCCCACATCCAAACTTAAGTAATAAAGAACCTTTTTTCCTCGATATAGAAAATATTTTAAAAAAAAGCTCTTTGCACGCGCAATTAAAAAAAAGAGAAAATGAGCGAAGTGACTTTGGCGCGTCGCGTGCAACAAGTACAAGAAAATCACATTAACCTCGAAAGCCTAGGAGGCGCGTAAGATCGCGGAAATTATGAATATTCAAGCTCTCGCGCGAGCGAGAGAGGGAAGAGGCGAATCGCTTTGCTCTAATTTTAAATCAATGCTCGACGAACGCGCGACTGGAGAGCGTGTAACGTCGTTAATGCTGTGCAAGAGAGAGAGGGAGATTATTAAAACGTCAAGTCGCATCGTTTTCGAGCGGCGAATAAAAAAAAAATATTCATGAATAAATATTGACGGAGGGGGAGCCCGGCTATTCTTAGCCGATGGGTGTATGAATAAAACTTTAAATATTTGACTTTTTTTTTTCGCGAATAATGCTACGATTAAAAAAAAACACGACGTGGTATGTCAAAATAACAGTGTCGTCTTTCGAATATCAATGTTCATATACCTACGGGTCCGAATGTGAAAGTGACATGATAAATATTATTTAAAAAAAACAGAGCGCCCCTCTCTTTCTCTAGTTCTCTTCGAATTTTCAAACACTCGTCGTGTATTCATACAAAGCGCCGGCAGCTGAATATAGCGAATGAAAAATGCAAATTAAGTTTTATTTTGAGTCACGTTGAAAAACTTTTTGCGAAACTATCGCACTCGAGCTTAAATATAAATGGAGCACATCAATTTAAGTATTGAAAAATAATCCGATTCGAAGAGAAAATGATAAAAATGGGTTATTTGTTACGAATAATATCATCGTTACAAATATATATATATCGGCAACAGCGCAGCAGAAGCAATCACGGCATAACTAATCAAAGCGAATTACGAGACAGCAATACTCGCGCGTACGTACATCGAAATTCCAGGGGTTAGAACCGCAGACGCGCTGATTGATAATTGTTTCCTCGGAATCCCAAAGCCGCGGCAAAGGAGACGTTCAATTCTCTCTATCTCTCATGCGTATTTATAATCAGATTCTGCGATGGTTTTGCTAATGCTCCGTTTTTTTTTTATAAAATTTTAGTCGGTTACGATCGACGTGTAAAATTTATTGTCATTGATGATTTGTCGAAATGTATATCGCACCAATGGATAATCAGCGTTAGCGGGGATCGTGTGTAATCAATGCGCTTGATTGATGTACGTAGAGGGATGAGGTGGATGTTTCGATGCTAATTTCCTTTTGGAATTGTGTGCGTTAAGTGCAAAAATCAATTTCATTTATTATGCGTGTACACGAGAATTTTCAATTACATGAGATAATGGAATACATAATTTTTTTAATGCGAGGATTATAATGTAAGTGACTTCACATTATGTAGTGGCTGTTTTATTGCGTATACAGTTGGAGAATATGAGAAACTTTTGATATGATATAAAACATGAAGTATTATAATTTTTTTAATAATCATAATTGTCTATTTTAATCGATTATTGTACAGTATTACAGTTCTTATTGGCATTCAGTGAAGTAACATTTTTCAAATAACTAAATTATCTTTCAAAGCTCCATGATAACATTCAATAATTTTCCGATTGAGCATTCAATAAAAATCGAGCAGCTCGCCTTGTATATATCGTAAAAACCTATTTCAGCCTCGTGCCAAAAGAACATCATCGACTGCACGATATGCGTGTTATAAAATAATGAAATAATATACTCGCGCCTCCTCTCATCGTCCTTTTCATCGCGCGCGCGGAATGTGTATCGGAAAATTTTCTCTTCGCTATGTGTTCAATATAATTAACGTTCGTGATTTTATAGCCGATAATGAAACACCTTTTTACTATTGCCATAGGTATGACGTCAACGGCATTGAGAGAGAGTGAGAGAGAAAAGAAAGAAGAAGATTCGTTCTATTATTTTTTCTCTTTCCTCGAATTAAAGGTCAAGTAGTCGAGTAGAGTATAGTAGTCGATCAAACGAAGATCGTTAATATAACTCTCGCCTCCTAAATTTAGACGGGCTCAACGAAACAAATCTTTTGATGGCACAATCATCGAACACACACACGCACGTGTGCGAGATCTCTCTCGAAAAAATGACGATTCGAATAGAATTTTTTTTTTTGGACGATCATGCCAAACTGACAATTATAATAACACCAGATAAACATCAGAAAATAAAGTGAGCACTCGAATCACGAAAATTGTAGTTTCCGGTACGGACGTCGTTTATTCTGGAGAGTTCAGAAGCCGATTTTATCGCCGATCAAAAAGCTTTAAATTTAGTTGTGCGAAGACCTTGCAGACGCGCGCGTTAGGTTATATACCGCAGATGAATTATACGCGCGGAGGCAATTGCGAACAAGTTGTTCGGTATAACTTTTGTCTTTGACCGCATGCGTTGTTGATGGCTTTAAAAATAGACTTTTCATCTCGAATGAAAAAGTCGTCGCTGACAACTCGCGAAGTTTTATTTATAGCTTGGGTATTTATCTTCTGCCGGAAATTACATTCTTAACGCGTACGAAATTCGTTTTTGCGTTTATTTAAAAACGGAATGTTGCTAATTAAAAAAAAATTTTTTTTATTTTAAACCAAATAAAAGTCACAGCGTTTCGTAAATAGTAAAATATATAAATTCGGATTCTCGTTATTACAGTACATTCCATTTTCGAATATCGAAATCCGCAATAAAAACTTTTAATTTCCATAGCGTAACTCGTTCAAACTTGATCGACTTTCGTGAAAGCTATAACGAAAAATTTCAATACCCCGGCGTGAAAAAATAAACTATACACAACGCATCGAATTCACGGAATTTCCAAAAAAAACATTTGTCAAAAAAGTATCTCCAATCGCCATCGTCGATAAAAGAAAACACTGAGGCTAAATCTACGCAAAAATTTGAAAAAAAAAGGCTTTCTTGGCTGATTCCTCATTCTAAATGAAGTAAATTATTT
>JAWWMK010010797.1:0-24442 GCA_035047105.1 Galeopsomyia nigrocyanea
CCAGGTTTACCGTGATGCAATGTAATTTTTACGGTGATGATCACCATAATATTTCAGAGAAATTTCTTTCCGTGTATACTAACGAGTAACCAGACGTAGACTGCGGCGCCGATCGAGACTCCCGCGAAGAACCACTGGATCGCGTGCGAGCCACCCACTAGCCACACCAATTGTCTGTAACTCTGAACGGCCGTGAACATGAGAATGTTTGCGATTGAGTAGCTAATGGAGTGGGCCAACTCGCGTATTTCCGTTGGAAACAGCTCGGCTGTCATTGTCCATGGTATCGTGAGTAAACCCACCATTGAGGCACAAACGTACAGCAGCAAACAAAGTACAGGCACCTGAAATACAATCACATTAGAGCAATTGCCAATTACCGCGAGTATCTACTTGTTTATGTAAATTTTTCGACATACCCAAGTTGCGCTTCGATCGTTGTAGAGCAGAATTCTCATTGTAAAGTAGCCGGAAACGCTCATACAGGCAGCCATACCTATTGATCATACATATAAATGAACGCATGTTTGAAATTCATTTTAAATTGACATCTTGTAAAATTCAATAAAATCAACAACTTAATTACCAATTGAGGAGACGATGCAAAGAATTCGGCGTTTGAAGCGGCGCAGAAGCCACGTGTTGACCATTGAGCAGAGGAATCGAGTGATACCGACGAGAACAGAAGCCAAGTAAGGGTTGAAGCCTGCGTCGATTTCCGTGAACCTGTGACAAATATTCAGTAATTGATTATTGTGATTGCACAAATTAGTAAAGGTTTTGCTTCCTCGTAGAGGAAACTTTGTTTTGGTGAAAAATAGTTTTGTCTTAAAATCATTATAGAAATAAGTTATGAGGTGTCATGAATCATAATACATCATTTTTAAGAAATGACTGTGTGTGTGTGTGTGTGTGTGTGTGTGTGTGTGTGTGTGTGTGGATGTGTGTATGTAGTAAGTATGTATGTCGTTGTAAATAACTTAAGTTCCATACATTTGACAACAATTCTAACGAGACAGTCTTTTAAAAGTTGAAAAAATTATTTTTTCAATTTTTTAAATTTAGTTTTTCCGATTATTTTTAGTGTTACGTATGAATTTTGTAAATTGTGATTTAAAAATAAAATTTCATATCTTGAAAAATTTTAAATATATATTTCAAGATCTTTACTGAAGTTGTCTCGCACGATTGGTGAAATGTCCTGCAAATTTCAAGTTATTACGCCAAATAAACATGGAAAAAAAATAATTTTGCATAAAAATAGGCCTTTTTAGTTTTTACGATAACTAGAGTAATTTTACTCCAATCAATCTGAAACTTGGTACAGATGTTGCTTATACAAACTATTAAATGACTTCGTTGTATAGATGATTTGATCCTTTAGTATCAATGATAGATAATGTGAATATACCTAATATAGGACCAGTTAGCGCAAACAGCCATAACTTTTGATTGAAACGGAGTTTTTCATCGTACAAGATATCATTTTAAAACTTATAACAGTAGCTTCAAAATGAGCCCTCATATGATAAATTTGATGCTACATAACCCAACATATAACATTTTCAATCAAACTAATATTTTCAGCATTTGAAATAATCGCAGATTTCTAAGCACGAACAGCCCTAACTTTTAACTGAAATAGAATTTTTGATTGAACAGTATCATTTTAAAGTTCATCATAGCAGCTTTAAAACCAGTTTCTACGCGATTAATTTCATAATAGTTGAACCAAGCTATTGCATTTTAAAGTAAAAAACTTTTCTCCGACAAGCGAACGTGAATAAGCAAAATATATAGGCCGTTTGAATTGGATTGAATAACAATTGAAAAAAAAAATATAATTGAAGCAATAATTGGGACAAACAGTCATGAGAATCGACAAACGTAAAAGAGGAAGTTAGTAGATAGGCAATGTATGTACTGGCACATTTAATCCTTTAATCCGCTCATATGTACTTCCGGTATGTAAGTATATGTGTATGTACTGGCACAGTTAATCCTCGGAGCGCGGCGCTCGCGGAGAGCGGCAATTCGAGAGAGCCTCTGTCTCTCTGGTATTGTTTGCATAGGCCCTTGACTTTGTCAAGCGCTTCTTTCTCGCTAGTTTGCCTTTAACAGGTCACTGATAATGAAACGTTCGCCCGTTAGCACTGACCCTAGACAAATAAAAACCACTTACCTTATCAGTGGGTAGTTACCCTTTGTATGCATGTAAACAATTAGGCAAAAAAAATGCTTTTAGCACCTAAAGGGCTGTTTTTACTTTGGAGGGAGAAAATTTTTCGAGGAGGGAGAAAATTTTCGTTTAGTCTGAAGTATAGTTTTCGACAGTCAGTTCTCAGTTGAGCTTGAACCTGTCAACATTTTTCCGGAAAAGTGGAAAAAGTTTAAAAATATTTTTTAACAGTGAATTTAAAAAAAAAAATTGTGAATACAAAATATTTCTAGTGCAAGTCTGTTTCAGTGTTTGGTTTGGTTTTATTCTTGTAAAAGTTTATAAAGATAAAAATGGGTTTAATCGCGAAAGCTTGTGGACTGATGGAAAATGTGAGTAATTATTCTTAAAATTATTTTTCAGTTATAGTTAAAATACTACAGTATATTGATTTTGTTATTGTTTATTTCAGTGTGGTAACAACCCGCCGCGAATGGTGACTCGCGAATTATTGTACCGGCTGTTGATGGTGACATTAAATACTGTAAGTAGTTATTTATTTTTAGCTTGAATTATATATATATATAAATGTATAATAATAATATATAAATAGTTTAGTTTAGTTTATTTATTCCGTGAAAATGTACAGTGTTTATATACACTTTTCACATTGTAATTCTCTGCCGCTTACACATAAGTAAATAATTAGAATAATAAATAATAATATATAAATATTTTTCAGTTACTCAAATTCTCAGAAACTACTTCAAGTCAGGGAAAATATATTTCCCAGATGAAGGGAATAGTTCGAAAAGTAAGTAGTATTATTTATTATTAATAAAATAAAAAACTAACAATTTTTTCTTTTTTTCAGTGGATTGACGAATCATTTAAGGCAAAATCGTTGGTCAACCGTGTCAATATTCATAACATATAAAAAATGTTAAAAATTTTGAAATTAATAAACATTTATAAATTGTTAATTAAGAAACATTTATAAATTGTTAATTAATAAACATTTCTAAATTGTTAATTAATAAACATTTATAAATTGTTATTTAATAAACAATTATAAATTGTTAATTAATAATAATTAATTAACATTATAAGTAATGTTATAAACAAGAAGCCCTCGGGAAGGCCGGCTTCGCTAGAGAGGCTTAGGAGGAGCCCATTTCTAGGAGAGAGCAATCAAGTGACTGCGCTGGCTGTCTCTCTTTTTCTCCCGACATCAACTATAGACCTATCGACGCGCTCGAAAGGGACCAGCGGCAGCCCTAGCAAGCAATCTCCCACCACGCTGAGCACGCGCGAGAGAGGGAGTGAGCCCGCTTCTCTCTCACGATCACCGCGCTCCGAGGATTAAGTGTGCCAGTACATACACATATACTTACATACCGGAAGTACATATGAGCGGATTAAAGGATTAAATGTGCCAGTACATACATTGCCTATCTACTGAAGTTAACTACCAATGGACTGGCGGCGTTTTTCTGTACCGATTTGATTGCATAGATTCGTCAAGTCACATATTTGAAAATAAATAGTAAAGAAGTGAACAAACCATGTAACGGCGTAGAAGAGCGTGATGTAGATACCGCTGAACTGTTGAAAGGTGAACAGTAGGAAAAGTATGAACATGGGTTTCCAGCCGGTGGGTCTCAGGAAAGCTCGCAGCTTGCCGAGCGCACCTTTGCTGTGCCTACGACGCTGCTCGCTCAATTTGATCTCGTTTTCCTTGCAGATAGTCGTGAACGCCGCCTCGGCTGCCGACACTTTTCCGACTTCCGGCTGAGACTTGTAGAGCCAATTGATGGACGCGCGAGCCTGTTCCAGTCGACCCTTGGAGACCAGCCAGACCGGAGACTCCGGCACGATGAACTGCACGAGAAACACCGGCACCACGCCGTACGCTATCGCGGCCCAAGCGACGGTGCGCCAATGCAGCAGCCAACCCATCAGGTACACGAGCAGAATGCCTAGAGATGCCAATGTCGGTCCTAATGACACGAGCGAACCGCGAAGCTCGGGTCGCGCCACTTCGGTGATGTAGACAATCTAAATCAGTTTTCAAAAACATTCACAATCATTGTAAGTTTTCACAACAGTAGTTAGGTAGTTGAAAATAACGACGACTTTTTTATCGTGTAAAATGAATAAAAAATAATGGAACTATATTTAGCAGCTGTTGAGCTGTCCGAGAAACTTGATAGGTCGCCACAGAGCTTTTTTCTTATACCCAAAATAATGCTTTGAAATATATCCAAAATAATTCGACCGTCATTCATTTCATAACAACGAATCATAATTGAATAGATAATAATTTTTCAAAAAAGTACACTTTCTATTGTTATTGTCACTCGTATCTTTTTAAATAGAATACGGCAATTAGTTAAAAGACTGACATTGCGTAACGTGTTATTCACGTAATGAAGATGTCATTTATGTGAGGTTGGCCTTGCTTCTCAAATCTTTTGAAAAGAAAAACATGAAATGTAAAATTTTTTTGTACGACTCGGAAAAAAACCGCTAATTCAATCCAAGAATTATGAATATATTAGGCCTTATAAAAGCTCGAAAAGCTTAAGCGGTTCGAGTTTTCGAGCTCACCGAACTTTCCAAGCTTCAGAATTTTTATAAAAAGTTCATATTGAAAAGTTTAAATTTATATTGCCGTTAAAATATTTCAATGGTTTGAACGGAACATACAGAATGAAGACTTGAGCCACTGGAAAAACTTTTAAGATTCGACATAAATAGGAACAATTTAAAGACTAGTTGGTGCGAAGCTCAAAAGCTCGAGGTGACTAAAACATTATCATCGAAAGCTTGCTTTGAGCCTTCGAAAAAGTCTAGAATGCATATTATGAATATGAAAAATCACATCAATATTAAGTTTTCGTGGCGTTTAATTTTGCGAGACGTTGAATGAATGAAAATTCCAATAAGAAAAGATATATTTGAAAAAGACTAACCGCTGGGGAAGCAGCAAGGGCTGTCGCCAAACCAGACAAGAGTCGACCCACTAGGATCATAGTCACTGAATTTGACAAGGCTATCAATATCCAGCCAAGGACGTACGGTATAGCGCCGAACTGTAGTGCTCGCAGTCGACCGAACGCCTCCATCAAGAAGCTGCCCATCACCGCTCCAACTGGTGTCGAGATCACCACTATGCTTGCTGTGAAAACCACGTTGTACCGTTAATATGAGAGATTACAAGTTTCATTCTGTGGAATAAACTGTCTACAAGTCAATTGCTAGTGTTGTCAAAACTAAATTATACCCATCCAAGAGGTTTGAGATGTATTGGCTTTGATGTCAGCATGAGGATCTTCGAGTGCAGGAACGAGAACAGCCGAATAGGCCATGCTAATGCCAACGCCGATGTGAAACGATGCCGCGATGATGCAAGCAGCGATCTATGCATTTATTAAGATATAATGAGTAATCAATCGTTGCAACTCTTTTCATTTCGATCACTTACTTCTGGAATAGCAGTTCTGAGTCGCATAGGCTCAACGTAGCCCTTGTTGAGACTCCGACTTGACACGATTGCATCTTTGAAGCACTCTCGTTCGTTTTCTTCAATATTTTTCGACGCCTCGCGCTCAACACTGTGGAGAAAAGGAAAAATTATTAATATGTTTGCAGAACTCAATAGTTGGATAATAGTATAGCACGAAAGTGAGCTTCGATGCCAATAATAGATTTTTTGTTTTTGTAATCAACGGACAATTGTTAGGCAAAACACTCGAATTTAAGCGCTTTTCTCATGACTCATCAGGCGTCTGCAAAAGTTCGGCTTGACTCGGCTCCGAACTGTGAGAATCGACTTGAGCTTGCAAGCGACCGAGTTGACTTGAGCTTTCAAACTTCGGAGCTAGTTACAGCGACCAATTTATGAACTTTCATTACGTGTACTGAATTTTGAAATATTTTCAATTGTTCAAGTATTTAAATGGTACGTTTCGATCTTTGGCCGCTATGGAATCTCAAGATTCTTAATTTTTGGATTAAAACTCATGTTAAAAAATTCGGAAAGTTTGAAAGCTTAAACCACCTCAAGAGCTCGACAACTCGGCCGAGCTTGAGTGCTCGAGCTTTCGCAGAAGCCTATAACTCTTATCAATAACTTTTTCTATCGCATCTCTTTTTTTAAACTAAAAAATAACGATTTGCTATAAAAATACTTTGTAAGAAAAACAAAATGCTCAGAAAAAATGCTGTTAATCACGATTTACAAACAAACAATGATGTTGTTGACTTAAACGCGATGCGAAAAAAATCAAATTGACGCGGTAAATTAGTTGAGCGATGTCTTCTCAATCGCAATGATGAGCGTTCGTGGATGAGCGTGACCGAAACGTAAGCCGGAAAAAATGGCATCACGAGCGAAGCGTTGAATCTAGCGAATCGAGCTGGCAATGAAACCACTAAACGAGTTCAGCCATCGCCGAGCTGACAAATGAAAAGAATACCGTGGTACGTGTGTATAGCAGCGAAACTGGTTGCAAGTTGCAACGATTACGCGATTAGTTGCGCTTGACTATTATTTGGAATATCCGCAAGCTGCGTGTGACAAAAGCGGAGCATGCGCATCGTGGGATTCGGACGTGCGAACACGTGCGCCGAGCCTGCTGTTCCACTATTATCGTGCGCTGTAGACCGCAGTATTATCACAAGTAAACATATTGCGATATTTGATAAGTACTGACCAAAATATTTTTGGCACTTACAATCACATGGAAATGTAGTTTATATTTCCTCACACAACGTAGAACCGATGTGAAAGATTAATTATAAAATTCTATTCATGCATACGGTTACTGTCATTTGCTCACTGAATAACAATGGTACCAACAAATTTACTTTCTTGACATACCGGTGGACAATTTATGACTTAAAATTTGCACTTTTATTCAATATGCATTTTGTGACAAATTTATAAACATGATTTGAATTCTTTTGAGTAAAAATTGCTCTGTCCATTGACCAAATCTAATCATTTGATGTCCAAATCTTGAACTTTCAAAATTAACAAATAAAAATAACTACCCAATCGAAAAAATATAAATAAAAATGAACTAAAAAGTAAAAGATAAGTAGTGAAATAGTTTATTCAATAATAAAAATAAAATGATACATGCAAAGATAACTGTGAAATACAAAATAAAATACAAATCATTGCACAAAGGCAATGGAAAATCGTTGAAACAACGTGCGAACAAATTTTTTAGTATGCAATGTAAGTGGGATATGGCGTACAATTTTTAACTCGCATTGAAAAACATGGAATTATTCAAATCCGAAGATTTACTGCAATTCCAAATAAACGTTTTGATTTTCTTTTATTCCACCGACTTTTAAATCTATCTCATTCATCATACCACGTTTTTAGTTTTCAACAGATACTCCGTAATCTCCGACTTTTAATTTAATTATTACATCACAACATAATGTGTTCCTTAAATAATGAAAAATTTAGTTCAATTTACGTGCACACTTGGGACCGTGAAGTAATTTCAATCTAAAGAAATATGTTATGCCATGAGCAGCATTTTGTTGATGAAAAAGTCGTTACGCAATGTTATCAATATACTTAATTATAAAAAGCTATCCTATTAAATTAAAGACTATCGTGAAGTCTTGAATTCACTTTGCATAGACATATCACGTAACTTATCCCATTGTGTGTGTTGAAAGAGTTGACTGTAAACAATCGACTTATCGATTTAGCGACGGCAAGGTTCAACTTTTTGAGTTGTGATATTTATCCCAATGTTTCATTCTTATTCAATGAAAAATTTCAAATTTTTGGGCGATATAAAAGAATAAATAATAAACAATAAAATGGTGTTTTCATTCAATTGATATCAATACCGCGTTTAATTAAATAACATTTGAGATTGTTGGAAATGTACTAAGAATCCATAAAAAATGATTGAAAATTAGTTCATCTCGCTCAGTCATAAGTAAATGTAAAATAGCAGCAATGAAGGAAATAGTTTATATAATTTTAATCGTTTCAACATCTTGATGTTTGTTTGATTTTGCTTCCTTGGAAAGGAAGCTTTGTTTTCGCTTTTTTTTTTAATTTGAATTTTTTCGCTATAATTTTCTTGTTTTTGTCATTTTATGCTTCAATCTTGTTTTTATTGTAAGATCTAAATATCCTGCACATATTCAATGAATAATTTTTTTATATATCTTTTATTAGAAATCATGGAGAGATGACAAAGTTACGTTTTTATGGTGTCTGTGTGTATGAACGTGTGAATGTGTACTGTCAATCGGTATGACTTCTCTACTCGATGGATTTTGATGAATCTTTTTTTATATGTTTGGAAATTGGTTGACGAAGGTAAGGTGAGAAAATAGTTTTCAAGCAGATCCATCGACTAGAAAAAATTTTACAGCTGTTTTTCGACAACAATTTAAAAAAAAAAATTGGTGATTTATGCGGAATTATTAAGCGTAAATTGCTGTAACTTTGTATTGACAATGAATTTTTTAACGTTTAATGGCTCATTTTAAAGCTCAGGAAAGCAGCTTTTAAACGAGTTGTCGCAGGATAAATTCAGTAATATTCAGCCTGAGATATTTGAAATTATAGCGACTCTACTTTTTTTTAGATGTAAGGTATGTTATTCACTATTATGCGCAAATTGTTATAACTTTGGATCAAGAATAAATTTGGTAACGTACAACGGCTCTTTTTAAAGCTTATGAAAGCAGCTTTAAAACGAGTTGTTTCTCAATGAATTCTATAAAATTTAGCTCGACATATCTTTACTTATATTTTTACTAACTCAATAAAATGTCAATGCATGATTATTTTTTTAACAATATAATTATGGACAGAATTCTTATTCAAATATTATTTACGAATAAGATAACTTGTTCATAAAAGGACTTTGTTGTTTAACATAGGTGACATTTCTCTAAAATCCTTTATAAATTATCAGAATTATAAAATCTCATTGTAAAATGTAGATCAATTGGCATGAATCAAAATGAATAATACTCTGGAACAGCGAATGATTATACGTTTAATTTGGAAGCGAATGGAATAATTGCCAATCAATGCTTCAGACATAACTAAGATCGCGATCAAAACGTTTGAAAAACCTCAAATTAAAAAAATAACGTCATTCTCTCCGTCGTGACTTGCTAAATTTGTAACTCATAAAAGTGTCTGCGTTCTGGAAAGATGGAAATATTCTTTCGTAGATATTCAAAAAAATGTTACAATTTTAAAAGTTCATAAAATCTTAAAACAGAAAAGAAGTAATAATTGTAATTAATAAAAGAAAAAAATATTTTTAACTGCCGTCGGTATATTGTGGAAAAAAACAAGAATTCGCTTGTTTGTACGATGGAGTAGAGCAAAAAATATGTAATTATAAGACTGACAGTATTGGAAAAACACGATTTATTATTATCTTTTCATTAACTGATGCACACGACAGCTTTGTTTAGTTATTTAAAACTAATTATCATTTTTTATACAATTATATTCCATGAAAACTTACCTTAGACAATAAGGATCCATTATTTTGTAGTTATTTAACTAAAATTTTCTGTTCGAAAAGAATACTTTCACAGCCTAGGATAAAGCTATGGTTAATTTTATCGTTTTGTCTGTGACCTTGTCAGCTTTTTAAAATCGTCCTTTGATCACCCATTGCTTTTCATCTGAAATAAAAGCATTTCACTGAATTATGTTTTATTATACAAAATAAGAAGCAATTTCTAAAATACTGCGCCGACAAAGTACTGTTTTTATGCAATTCGTGTGTTTGTCTCTGATATGATGTATAAATAAAATGTTTTTCTGTCATTTATAAATAAACATAACTAATACGAAAACGTCAATAGAGTTCAGCGAACAGATGAGAAAAAAAAAACAAATCTATTTAAAAAATTTTTTTACTTAAGTTACAAGAAGTCGATTAAGAATAGCTTAGAAACTTTAATATTTGAAAGGTCTTGTGAATTGATCACGGAAAGAAAGAGCTGTAGCCGCTAAAAATTTGGCTAAGCCAGCCAATGTTCATCGCTAAATGAGGACAGCGAAAGAGGTTTGCTATTTTAGCTAATGTCAATCGCTAGAAATCCAAATAATATTTGTCTGCACTAATTTTAAAAGTTGTAAACACAAAATTGTTTATTGATTATTGTTTATGCAAATTTTATACATGAAAGATGATTATAAGATCAAAATTGGAGAAAAAACGCGACCATTTCGAGGTTAATCTATGGTAAACAAGTGTAAAACACGTATCCGAAGTTTCATGCTGAACAAATCGATTTTACAATAATAGTTTACGCGCAAAGATATATGTAAACATACTGGCTTGAATATAGATAATTTACTGTATACAGTTACTTTAAGATTTGACAATAGAACTGCTAGAATTATATAGCCACCGACGCTCAGCAAATATGATCGCTATAGCTTCAGCCAAACATTTAGCTGCCGCAGCGATGTGCTTCTAGCGATGATCTCATCGCTGTCCGTACTGAAATATTTTTCTCCGTGTGACAGGCGTGCCATTAATTATTTTCATCGTTGAAATAAATTTTGTGTGTGAGGAATTTTATGTTTCTGCTGATCTATGAATGATTTGAAAATAGTAAACACTGCAAGTTACAAAGATTTTATTATCGCAAATGAACGTAAAAGTAGCCAGTTGACAGTTGATCAGTTATATTCTTTTTACTTATATTCTGATGTTCAATTTTTTCGGGATGGATTATATTAGTATTTATGATCCGAATAAGCATGACTCAAAATTTAATGATTCATGATCAGCAGATAAGGCGTGATCTTTGACCACAAACTAACTTATTTTTCCGTTTTACGCAATGTCACGCGAAAGTTTGCCTTTTCCCGAAATAAATTACTATTTCGATGTATGTACAATTGGACACGAAACGAAAAAAAATATAACGAAACGAAGAAGGTATTCGAAAAAATATTATTGTTTCGTTTATTTTTCTCCCATATTTTTATGTGAAATCCTATTTATTCTTCGTTATTTTATTACAGAGGTGTTTGGCCCTTTTATTACCCGCGAACTTCCGTGCCAAGGACGAGGGCCTCTCTACAAGAAAACGGGGTATATGCTTTCTAACTAGCTCAGATGATTGCCGATCGACAAAGTGTCGATCGGCCCGCGGAGGCGGCGTGGTTCTTACCCGTCGTCCTCCGGCGCTGATAGTAGAGAACGTCAAGGTCTTAAAGTCCCAATAAAGAGTCACAAGAAGTACGCTTGGTACTGGACTGTTTTATTACAAAGACAGGCCCTGATGCAACGACCTTTCGCGCAGTGGCCGCAGAGATGACTTCCACTGAAGTATCTCGCTAAATAATTTGCGCGAGTTGAAAAAGGGAGCAACAGACGTTACTACTTACGGAGGTGGCCCATCGCGGGGCTCGATCGTCGCAGTATTTCCGCGCCCTGTGTTCCTCGGACTGCGCACGGGGTTTTACTTCCATAGAACAGACTTTCGCTGGAAGGGATTCTCGCCGCAACGGGACCCGGTGAAGCAGGTGTGCTGGAACTCGGCCGCGACGCCAAGTTCGTCCTAGCCAGGTTCGCTGATCCACAGGCGTGGAACCGCGAAACGCACTTGTCGAGCGCACGTACGCAAAAGCCTCGAGCTCTCGCTCTCTTATCGCGACATACCCTCGGTGTCGCGTGCCGCGATCACGAGGCCTAACTTCGCAGAAGTTTGGGGGGACATCGCGATGCTTTCTGTCTCTCTCACTCTGACGATTGTATGCGTGTATGGTAGCACGTGTGTGCGTGCGTGCTTACACTATCGCTACTCTCTCGCCGCTTGTATGAGGGTACGATTTGCCTCCTAACAATTTAAGGTTGTATTGGCTATACCGTCAGGGTCAAAAGTTAGTAAAATGGAAAAAATTCTATCTTACACTCTTAAAAAGTATGATAATTACTTGATAATAATGGGTTACTAACAAAAAAAACACTAAAAGTACCAATTAAAACGATATTTGAGAACTACAGACGGATTTTTAGTGATTTTTCAGTAGCAATTTCGAAAACGAATAATGATTGCAAAAGTGAAATACATACGAATTCGCAATTAATCGGCATCGATGAGAGCAAAACCCGAATGCACTCTGCGACTATCAAAGCAGCCGAGAACGAAATGTTTACTTAGGAAGGATAGAAGCGCAACTGCCAAGTTTGCTTATATTATACTCGCGGGCATTCGTCACGAGCGGGCCGTGCAGCTTGTTATGTCATTTTTGCAGGCGAAGGCAATTTGCTCGTGTCTCGCGGGATCCGACGTTTATGCGACTACCGTGATTCACGTGAGCATTCGTACGACTTTTCTATGAATTTTTTGTACATATACGTTGCGTTCTCTCGTGTAGATAACCTACAGCACTTGCACCACTATTTGGCTTTTTCCTCATTTTATCTTATGTCGCACGTAAATTGTGATAATTTCAACCTAGTTTCAGCCAAATAATTGGCTGTCAAACTCAAGGTTGAAACTTTACTTTTTTATCTTGAGATATTGATTAAAAAATAGTTTGTTCGATAATCAACAATCGACTAGATAATTACCGTCCCCCAACGGTTTATTTTTTAATTTTCGAACGATTAAAACAGATTTTTCAGTATCTTCAATTTCATCGAATAGCAATTCACTCTCATGATTTATCATCGAATTTGAAATGTTTCCCATTTTTTCTCGCTAATACTCGAGAAGCGAGATAAGCAATCAAGCTGCGGAAATCTAAAAGTGCATTATACATCACTTCTGATTGTTTAATAAATTCATATTAACATAAGAGCAATTTTTCATTTAAATAGAAGTGCATTTGTGAGTAAAATTATTTTTCAAGAAAAAGAAACAATTAAAGGACGACAAATAAATGTGAGCCAAGAACAAGGAGAGAAAAGGTGATAAGAAAGCTAGCAAGGTGTTAATTGCCCCGGCAAATTAGAGCTATAGAAATGAAATAAAATCCTCTGTGACTTTTTGCGATGAAATCTTGTAAAGGGATATTTAAGCAATATAAAAAATCCTAAAAGAATTAAAGTTTTTGCACAGACCGTGAATGTTGCTTCCTTGGAAAGGAAGCTTTGTTTTCGCTTTTTTTGAAAATTTGGGTTTTTTCGCTATAATTTTTTTGTTTTTGACATTTTATGCTTCAATCTTATTTTTTTTTTGTAAGATCTAAACCTCCTGCATGTAATCAATGAATAATTTTTGTATATATCTTCCATTAGAAATCGTGGGGAGATGTCAAAGTTACGTTTTTATGGTGTCGCCGCCTGTGTATGTGTAGACGTGTGTGTGTACGTGTACTGTCAATTAGTATGACTTCTCTAGTCGATGGATTTTGATTAATCTTTTTTTATACGCTTGTAAATTGATAAACGAAGGTAGAAAAATTATTTTGCAACAGATCCATCGCCTAGAAAAAATTTTACACCTGTTTTTCGACAACAATTTAAAAAAAAAAGATTGGTGATTCATACGGAATTATTAAGCGTAAATTGCTGTACCTTTGGATTGACAATGAATTTTTTTCATGTGATGGCTCATTTTAAAGCTCATGAAAACAGCTTAAAAACGAGTTGTTGCTCAATAAATTGTATAATATCTAGCCCGAGACATTTTCAATCATAGCAATCATCCTAAAGTAGTTGTGAGGTACGTAATTTATTACTATGCGCAAACTTACTATGCATCACTTTGGATTGACAATGAATTTTTGAACGTGTAAGGGATCATTTTAAAGGCTATGAAAGCAGCTTCAAAATGAGTTATCGCACGATGTATTCGCTAATATTTAGTCCGAGATATCTTAATTCAAAGCAACCCTCTTTTCAAGTATGCAGATCTAATTGTAGCTGTATAATATGAAAATACACTGCCAGCTGCTCTGGCGGAATGCTTTCTTGGAGATAGAAAATAGCTTTTGTTTATTAATTTTTTAAGCAATAAAAATCGTTCTTATATATAACGACAAAAATGAATGAAGAAATGACGTAAAATAAGAAATTTTTGATCAAACAAATTTGTATAACTAATTACATTAGCGGTGTACTTTCAGACTACCTATAACCAAATTCATGGTGCAACAACGCATTTTAAAGCTGCTTTCATAAGCTTTAAAATAAGTACTCGCACGTTAAAAAATTCATTCTAAATACATAGTTGCAGCAGTTTGCGCATAATAGCTTCATATTAAAAATCTATTTTATTTAGTTTTTAAAAAATAGCTATAAAATTTTTTCTAGTCGATAGATCTACTTAAAAATTATTTTTTTACCTACCTTCAAGGATTTCAAAACATTTGAACAATGATTCATTAAAATCCATCGAGTAGGAAAGTCATACATACCGGTTGAAAATACACACACACACACACACACACATACATCCGCCGGGCAGACACCATGAAAAACGACTTTGTCGTCCAACCATGATTTCTATTGAAAAATATATGGAAAAACTTTTCAATGCTGACCCGCAGGATGTTTAGCTCTTCCAAAAAAAAACCAAGATTGGAGCATGAAATATCAAAAACAAAAAAACTATAGCGAAAAAACGAAAATTTTCAAAAAAGCAAAAACAAAGCTTCCTCTCCAAGGAAGCAAAAGTGAATGTTTTATATATTTTTTGGTTTTTACAGCGTTTTTATGTATATAGTTTTTCTAATAAAATTACAGCCAATCAAAGTCAAATTGAATTATTTTTATTTAACAAAGAATTCATCGCTTATTGAAATATGAAAAAATACTCTTATCTCCAAGGAAGCATTCCGCCAGAGCAGCTGGCAGCGTTTCTTATTTTTAATTGTTTTTTTTTCTTTGCTGATAACAATGACGATTTAAATTTGCATATTTGTAATACGACATTCGTTCTCTTTTTTAGACTCACTTCCATGATGTCTAAATTGATTTTATAACTAAACTATTTATTAGATTTGGATCGATTAATGAGAAATTCAAATAAAATTCTCAAATCAGCTTTTCGTATGTAGCAAAAGCATTACGAATTATTTTTGAATATTTACATAGTTTATAATTATCCATTTAATTTTCACGTCTAAAACGAGTTACTTAATTTGCTTGTACTATGAAGGAAAGACGATCAGCTGTTTAAGTTTTCGGTCGGTCGTCGTTGTCAGGTAAGCGCAGATCTACTGCACTCATCCATAATATAGTAGGCCGAGTAAAGCAGCTCTAATAGTACGAAGGTTAAGGCCTTTCACTGCAAAACAACACTCTCTCTCTCTATATATATATTTGAGCTATAGCTACACTCTCGTGTACCTGCGCCTCGCCGTCCCTTGTTTCTCTCTTACGCCCTGCAGTCTACGCAGGTTTTTGAATTTGGAAAGCTGATGCTGCTGCTTGCACTAACAACTAACATACCTACCCTAACTTTGATTCTTACTCCTCTTCCCCTCTCCCCTTCGCTTTCTTTCAAGATTCTTTGTCTAAAGGAGCTTCATCACTATGGGCCTTGTTTTTTCTTCATCACGATTCAAACACAAAAAAAAATTTTTTTCTCTCTTTTTAATAAATAAGCGTAAGTTAGTCGAAGTTAACTGTTCCAAGTAACATCAATAAAAATTGCAAAACTTTTTTCTTTGTGCCACAATTGATTCTTATTTCTTTGTGCCTGGCTCACTTTTCTTTTTCAAAGCGCCTTTTCATTCGAGAAAAAAAACCAAGTTCTTTATTAGCAAGTCAAGGACTTTTGCCGTCAATTTCAAAGATGAACAGTACAATTTTTCTCGCGTAACTCAACAGGCTGCTTATGTTTGCCGATGATATTTTTGTCTATAGCTATTACGGTTTTATGTTTCCGAATGTAATCGCTAAGGCGGGAACAATTACTGTTACGTCAGTTAGACGTTCTAAACTTGTTGCGCGATAATTAGCATAAATCAAGCGAAAAAGTAAAATAAGCCATATAAACTTGCACGAAAGTCAAACGGAAAAATTACCTATGCACACTCGCACAGAAAGAAAAAGCCTTGAAGAGAAAAAGAACTTCAAACTATTAATCTTTATATGTTGTTCGATACAACAAAGAGCAAAAAATAGTCATGACGAAACGAGCAGCTGAACTGCATCGCCTACATATGTATACTGAAGCGAAGATAGCTGACGAGCCGAGCTCTAGCAGACAGCTTGACGCTGCCGTGCCGATTTCTGCTTACGCAAGTCTAAGTTTATTAAACGCTAGCATTACTACGTTCGCTTATGATGGCAACCTTTTTTTCGCTTTGGTAGTATGGATTTTTCAAATAAAAAAAAAGGAAATTGCACGTTTAACCAATCGGTAATCCCGAGAATGTTGACGTCTGATAAACCGCGTGTGGAAAAAACTTTTTTTTTTGACGAAAGTCACGCAAGGCTATCAAGTGACTTTGATTGGACTGTGCAACTACATTCAAACAATAATTTTATCGGACGCAGCATAAAAGCCAAAATATCAAATGAAAATGAGAACAATGTAAAAATACAAAGTGCAATAACTTACCTTTTTTTTGCGAAGCGAAGAAGCGTCGAAAATTAAAAACTTTCGCTATGTAAACATCGATGACAGCTGGACGAAGGAAGGGGTGAACGGAGCCGGCTGAATCACTTGCCCGAGCAAAAATCTTGAAAGTAACTTAATAGATGCGAGAGGGTGTTTCTGTCGCTCGATGCGAGCTGCGCGTCAGCCGAGCCGCGACTGCGCCACTATAAAACTGACTGTAAGCGGCAAAGCCGAACAGCTGAGCAGCAAAGTAGCAGCCATCATGCGTTCGTCGTACTGACACATATTAGAGAGTCACGGAGAAGAGCGAAGACTTGGCTAAAATTGTTATATTGGGGTGCGTGAACCGAACGACTCTTCTTTTTTTCTTCTTCGATTTTTATTGCTGACCCCGTTTCTCACAATGCCAACCATCGTTTCCATCTTCCTTCCTTCAATTTATATATTTTCTTTTCTTCCATTGCACTGCTCTGTGCTTTTTCTCGTTCCATCTCTTCGGAGTCCGTAATTTTGTTCGCTTCACTTCCACTGTATAATTTACATTTTCAACGTGTTCTCGAAGCTACTGTTGCTATTGAATACATTTTTTTTTGCTGTCGTGCCACTTATTTCTTGGAATTGAATGATCTCGTAATTTCGCTTTTTGAAAAAACACAAATAATTCGCTGTCGCTGCAAATGTAAGTCGAACTCATCGCGTGGATTAACTTTCGCGAGTATATTCGCACGAGACAAGTGAGCTTTTTCTAGAACGGTCTGCGCACAGACTCAGCGAACTTTCTTATTGTATATGTATGTATATATACGAGCTCGCATGTCTAGAGACCCTCTATCGATCCTCGTCACTTGCTTGCGAGAGAGAGACAGACTATATATATACCTTGTTACATCGATTTTCTCTTCTCAATCATTTCCTCACGCACAAACAACTCGTCGCTGCTGCTACTGATTTCGCCAACAAAATTACAGAGACTGTCGAACAAATTCAAATTCACTTTTTCACAGTGTATCGTTTAAGTCATCAGTGTTTGTTCAAAGGTGTCTCATTACTTGCGTTATAAATGATGTATACTTCCAATACTATTTAAATGCATTCATTTGGAAACTGTCACGACACGCTACGAGAAAAGAACATAGCGTTAAACCACTGAATATCGACCGAAAATGAAATTCGTATTATTTCTGAACTAATATGAAAGACATTCTTGACGTACGAAAAAGGACCAAAATTAGTTTTTCAGACACCAGAGATGATGTGAAATAATTCCTTACTTATACCCTTTATCGTGCAATGTACTATTTTCAAGCTCTAAAAGCACGTCGCGTGATTAACGGTGCATAATGATCGAGTGCAACTACAGAAATTTAAGATTAAACACGTAACAATTCATGATGCATAAATGAATTCAAAAATCGAGTCAATTGTAATGCATGATTGATACTTTCAAAGGATACGTAATTAATATAATTTTAGTTCGAACCAGTTTTTTTTTATATCGATACAGTCTGATCTTAAATTAGCGAACGCCGATCTTTAATTTTGCCGTGACAGTTTTCTTTTTTTTTTCTCGAATACGCAAACGGTTATATAGTCACTGCAAACTCGAGTAACACGATCCGCACAGAGATATTCGCACAAGTGACGCCTGAAAAGCATTTTAATCAACAATGCGAAGAATGACACTTCATGCGATGTATATTTCTGCGTGACGCGCGACGGAGAGCTTAATTTTTCTTTTAACGCAAATAAGAGTTTACATGATCTATGTATAATTAAATTTTGTGTAAAGAATCAGCAACATACAGATCAATAATCTCTGAAGTATATTAACACTATTTCTTTAATAACTCTTGACTCTTCGTTGGGTATGAATAATTATGAGTACACTAAATAAGGTACCTCTACCCAATTACGCCACTTGCTCTTATTTCATATGTACGCTTGCTACAGAGGTACGCCGCGGTGACATTATGTTTGTACTATTAATTAATGAAACTTCCAATGATTTAAATCATCTCCGGATATGGAATCCGTTTTACACGACCTCTTTTATGCTGTACATGAGCAAATTTTCGTGTTCGATTCGTCTTCTTTTGCTCTTTCAAAAACACTCATCAGAATTTTAGGCAGCGGACAAGTAAGCCAAATGCCTACCGTATTACTATTCTTATTCGATTCGACCCAATAACGCCACTTTCAAAAATCCTATATGTATAAAAGATGGGTAAAATTTTCAATTTTATTTTTCTAAATACAAATCTGCATTTATTTGTTCAAATAAAGAAACGCAAATATAAAAGAACTCGAAAAAAATTCATTTCGACCAATGATTAACGTATAATGGCCAATTTCTAGTTTATTTTTTAAACCAGTGTTTATTAATAATTAAGAAATTTCCACATAATTTATCATGTGAAAATAGCACGTTTTCATAATAAACGTTGATACCGAAATTTATTTTTCAGTATCAAACATTATTTTCATCTGCCAAAATACTTGTTTCTCAAAGTGGCGCAATTGGGTATACTAACTTTTTTACACCAAAAATCAGTTGTTCTTCACCAAATTAATCGTGCAAGGCATCATTTTAAAGGGTAAACGGGCAGCTTTCAAATGAGGCCACGTACGTTGAAAAATTCGCTCGGCGTAAAAAGTTATGGCGATTTGAAATCTTAATGGCGTAATTGAGATGACTTACCCTATATTTTTGGTCTTTCAAAGCTTTCAGGACACGAACTAATTAGCATGTTTATATATTGAGTGACAAAAAGAATATTGGTAATCAAGATTTTTTTAAATACTTAGTTGTTATTTTCGCACTGTAAAGAATACCAAAGTAAAAATATAACGTCCGCGGCATAGATAAGTGAGGAATACTTAAATCGACGATTATCCTATACATACAAGAAAATATTTCTTTTTATGCAAGTGTAAATTACTGATATGATTTATGGTAAACTTGTTTTTGCTCAAACGTTTGCGAATCTTTGAAACAGCAAATAACTAGAAAGATTGATAATATTAAAAACAGTACGAAAAAAGTTAATTATTCATAAAAATAAAATTTATATTAATATTTTTAAAATTATGAAGTAATATTAGAACTTGGAGCTGCCACACTTTATCAGTATACGTTCATATTTCGACTCCAATTGAAAATGAAACTTGATGAAGTCTAAGTGAGACAATCAATCTCATGTCATTCTAGAGAAATCTATAGAGATTGAAATATTGTCCACGCATTCTTTTATATAGTCGACATAATATTTAAAAACCTATTCTCATCAAATTATTTCAAATAAATACGCAAATCACTAACTTTTTTAGCGAAACCGTCACTGTGAATTCCAATTATACAACTTGTGAATTGTATATAAATATAATCAAGTACAATATTGAATATAGTAAGGCAAAAATGTTCGAACAAGATACTTTCATTGATAAATAATTAAATCATTAAAATAGCGATTATTTTTCAATAATGGTATCTCAAGGAGTAAAGTAAATAATATAGTATTTTATTGTAAAAATAGGCCTATAATTTAATGTTTCATAATAACTTGTAATGATTCTTTTCAAAATTTGTATTTTCCATTACCATTCAAAATATATTCTTGAAAGTATAACATTCGACAAAATGTGCATACACGTAAATTCCATAAATGTTATGTATTCGGCAAAAACATCAAAAACTGAGTAAAAAATACGATCATGTAGAAATAGAAAATAGACGCCGGGACTATAATTGTGATTAAAACAAGATTTCCCTGGACGATGAGCGAGTTTGTGATTGAAATTCAATTGTGGGTTTACATAATGATGAATCCCGTCTAACGTAAGAAATTGACCGCAATAGCATGTTTTAATTAAAATAGATTTTCATGGAAAAGTTTGAAATTATAATCGCATCATCAAAATATATTTTTTATGGTTCATTATTAGCTAGTGCAATTCTTTATATATATATATTTCAAGAAATGAAATCATTTTTTCTAGTTTTTCAACTCGAGGTATGTCGACCGAATTCAGCATTTTTTTCGTTTAATTTTGTACTATATTTGACTTTTGTATCAATCATGCAGCAAATACCACACATAAAACAATTTTTATGAAAGAAATAAGTTTTGAAAAAGATCGTTCTAACATGAGCAACTAAATAGAACTTTTACGTACAGAGAAGCATTTAAAGAAAATATATACACAGTTGGCAGTATGAAGTTTGTAAATCTAAAATAGGTCATTATTTACTTCAATGCAATATGCTGCGTGTAGTGCATACATCACTATAACAGTTACGCTCTATCGTTAAAGCACAATTACATGACATAACTAAACTGGATTCAAGCGATATTTTTCATTTTATTGTTGCTATTAGATTATTCATACAGTTAATTCATTGCGTGATGTACAACTGCGATATTTCTTTTGTAAATGATGGCTTGTAGAGTCGTTTGAGAAATGATAATATCTTCGTAGATAGCAATGAACGATTGAAACGAGTTGATTAATTTGACTTTAGTTAATAGTTCATAAAATAACAATTACGAAGAGACCGCTCTGACTGTGCGATTTTGATAACTTTCCTACTCCGAATTTGTGAATGAAATGTATCGTCTTTTCACCAAACGAATGTACTATTAATAACCATGAAACTAACGAAAAAAAAATATAAAAAAATAGCAACTTACAACGTACTAGTGATCGACGAAAATGCAGGTGAGTGTTTGTCATCAATGGAAGCACTTGTTAAATTGGCCAACAGCACTGACGGCATATCAACAACAACATTACTACAAACCAGAGGCATGTCGTCTGCTAATCAAGCCTTCCCCTAATCCAGCAAGTATAATAACGCACCGTATCACAAAAAAAAAACACGACATCCAAGAACTTTCAACTTGTTTTTCCCTCTTGCAAGCTTTCAGTTTTCGAGCACACAATACACTCGCACAAACCACACACAGCACACGTCTTGCAGTAGTACTCACGCCTGAAAATCCATTCGTATCACCTACAAGGGTTTCACGCGCGAATGGGTAAAAAAGTCAAACGAGAGTAACGACTATTTCAGAAAAGACGTGTTTTTTTTTCGCGCATACAGCGCAATGGCACAACTCGCGAGCTTCCTCTTCCTCGACTAGCATATTCACGTTCACGGCTTTTGGCAGCGGTTCTAAGGTCGCGCCAGTCTGTAAAATCTTGCCCAACGATATTCCCCGCGTTTGTTTGTTTTGCGCTAACATATAGATTGACCGCGCACACGCGTCAATCGATCCTAATTCTGTCTTTCTCGCTCGAACTCGGAGATACACTTGTATATCACTGTGTATATATCGAACTTGTATACACGTGCTCACTTGAGTCATTTTACAGGTTATTGCTGTTTCGCTATAGGTATATATTCTAATTTCGGCGAACATTACGCAATCGCTTGGAAATTTTGAATTCGCGCCCCTGCGACTATCGTGTCACGTCATTCGCACACATACTTCAGTAAGGTAAGGTAGATCCCAACGAGCAGTCGGCATTCGTCAAGATGGCTGCGTGGAGCACGTTGATGCGCTCTGCGGGCCAAAATTTCGCCAAAACTCGCCTTTTGACACCTGCATTCCCGTTAAAAAATGGTAAGTCAACAATTTTTAACCTAAGCAACTTTGTGCTGAATAATTTTTTCTCTCGAATACCTCCTTACTGCGCGTGTGACAGATCATTATTTGCGTTATGCAATCACAATAAGGGGGCTTCTGCTTGCTAGTATACATTTTTGTTTGAAGATTTTTTGTGAGAATTCATCGAATGACGTGCTGCGTTCAAGTTATTTATGAGTGTGCCCTAACGTCAAGTAGAATGTCAATGATTTTTCTTTTGTTTTGGAGTGTTGTTACTCCATATTATTAAAGTTCTTTTACTTGGCATACCATTGCCATTTTAATTTACCATAGTAGTATCAATTGATAACTTATTCTTATTGTTTTTAACTATATTTCGTAATACCAAACCATTTTCAGAAGTATCCACTGGACAATCATTAAATTGTAAATGCATAATTTTCAGTTGCCATCAATTCAACTCAAGTACGTGTCATGTCGAATGAAATGTTCATCACTGCTAGTAGATGGCAATGGGAGAAAACAAAAGATTTGCTTCACTTTTACTTCATGGTGATGGCCATACCATTAGGAATTATAACATTCTGTGCTAATGTATTTGTTGGACCAGCAACTCTTACAGAAATACCAGAAGGATATGAACCCAAATATTGGGAGTACTATAGGGTATAATTTTATATAAAATTTAATAAATTTTATATAAATAGATAATGAACTTTTAATTACCAATACTCATTTTAATTAATTTTTTTTTGTAGAACCCAATACAAAGATTTCTTGCTCGATATTTCTTCAGCACTCCACAGAAAGATTATGAGAAAAGTATGGCTTTCATTTACAATGAGCAAGAAGTTATGAAAGTTAGAGATTTAGAAAATCAAGTATGGGCCTTGATGAGAAAGAGACTAGATTACAAATACAATTACTTCTTACCATACAACACCTTCCCAGTTCGTGAATTCAGAGAAATTCTTAAACGTGATAATGATGATATGAAGTAGATATTGATTGAAATGTTACACCGGACAATTACAACAATGCTGTGTAGTTGGCTGATGATTTGTTTGTAACCATACAGGACAAGAAGAAATATAATTAATGTAAAATTTCTAGAAAAGTTTTAATTTCAGTTAGATTTTTATTGTTTTATCAAGGCATCATAAAATTATTTTCTACTTTAAAAGAATTTTCTTGACTTTTGAATTCAGGGAAGAATTTAATTTGTGCGTTAGTTGCTTTAATTTAATATAATTTTCCTCAATTTGTAATTAAGAGCCAAAAAGTGTTTTTTTAACTGCAATATTGTATTACATATTCACTTTGGAATTAATAATTAATAAAACGTAATGAACAATGCCTACTTTTTAGATTTATTTCAAAACATACAACATCGTTTGTGAAATCTTATACAAAACCAAATTTCAAATCAAAATCTGGGATTATACATTTTAATAAACATAAGTAAAATATATGTTACTATTGAAAAAATTTGTTTATAAAACTATTCCAAAGATGCATAAGGCAATACCTACCATGTTAAATATTTTACAAAGCACTTGAAATATGAAATATTCAAGTTTTTTAATAAATGGATTGTTATTGATTTAAATATTACATTATAAATAGCTGGCAAATTGAGAATTATTATTTGTTTTAGTTAAATAGGATTCACTATTAGAAACAGAAAATCTCATGAACATCGGCTTTTTTGTTTTTGAGAAAAATTGGAAAAACTGATTGAGGGCAAGTGATGGTAATGGAAGAATACGCAATGGCAGATGCTTGTAATTGAAAAAAACGAAGACCGGATAGCTTTGGAAAATTCGTAAAATGGGATTGTTTTGAAAAAAAACTTGGAAAACGCGTGAGCCGGTAAAACAGATTCCCGTCGATAAGTCATCTTTAAGAGGACTTCGGATACCGACGAATCCCTGTTTTATCGGCTTTTATAGTTTTTTCAAGTTTTTTCCAAAACAAATTCATTTTCCGAATTTTCCGGTTCATTCCGCTTTTCGTTATTACAATTAAAAACATCTGTCAAAGTATCAGAACGATCGGTTCATTTGTTTTTTAATAAAACTCCGAAAACTTATGGCAAATATTCATCCATTGCTTTCACCGG